>MPNW01000359.1:171089-214515 GCA_011800805.1 Hirudo medicinalis
TGGCTTGTTCGTTGATTTTACAAATTTTCCATATAAGTCGTGCAATTAAATTTGAATGCCTCTAATGTCCTAACCCAGCTGGAAAAGTGATTTAAATGCATTCCTCGTGGCTTGTTCGCTTTTGTTCGTTGATTTTACAAATTGTTCACATAAGTCATGCAATTAAATTTGAATGCCTTAAATGTCCTAACCCAGGTTTTGATTGTTGTGTCACTCAATGCATTATCATTGTCTTTAACATCTGTGAATTACATACAGTTTTGTAAATGTTGATTAAAGTACAACAATAAACATCGCTTTTGAAACTTGTTTCTTCTTAAGGTCAGCATCTTCTAGTGCTCTTTGGACAGGCTTGGTGGTAGACCTGAACAAGTCCAAGGTCAATTCCCCAAACTTAGAATCTCAGAGAAATCATCCCCATCAAAGAAGGATTCAATCTTAATCATGGCCTGTTGTTGAGAAGGAAGGGCCCTTTTGGCATTTTCCATCACCCTTCTAAGCTTCTGTTGTTGGAGTGAATGCCCTTGCCCTTCTTGTACAACTTGGCAAGGTTATCCATTACCATCTGGTTAAAATCTTCACCACTCAAGTGAATGTCATCCAGTGCTTCATCCAGACCACTTGACTTTGGGGGAAATTTTAAACATAGGAGGGTGGGCAATCGACAACGCCAATGACCTCGTCGAACCTTTTCCCAATAATTTGTTTTTATAGAATCAAATGTTGAACAATACATTTTTTATTTATATAATATACAACATTCTCCAAAGTAAATGAAGTAATACTGTTTAATTAATATTAGCCCTGATTAGAAAATAAAAGGTTGTTTGATTGAATATCCATGTCTGTTCATGTATAAGTGAAGCTTTATTGTGGAATCTTATACCAAGAGTATACAACAGCCCCTAATTGTTTCTTATTCAATCCTTCTGGTCCTTCCGCTGACACCAGCATCAAATTATCTAAATGTTCAGCTGTAACCCGCTGAAAATTCTGCTCATGAAGGGAAATAATCGTTCAACATTTTCAGTCCCTAGAGGAAGTTTTAATTTTAGATATTGAAGGGTTTGTACACATTGTGAACAGATCCTTGAGTGAGGTTTGACACTTATATTCTACAATGTTTTGGTACAAAAACTACAGCAGTTAAAAACTGAACATTTATTTGTTGCCATTCAATCATTTATAGTGTCTTGTCCCGAGGCTTGACACCTCTTTTTGCTGACAATTTTTGGTATGTCTGACTGAAATGCTGCAGTTTTTGTAACAAACACAAAATATTGTAACATTATAAATACAATGTATTTAAGTAACCCAAATATTCTGCAATAAATTTTATTACATGACTTCAGTTAGTTGTAATGTGTGCAATTAGGTGTCGTGTGCGACCCTCATGACAACGCTTATGTGATTATACGGCCATCGGGAGACTCTCAGTTTGACATGCCTGGCTAGGCAATTATATTAATAGGTAATACCACCTTAAGACCAATCGTAATGCGCCCTTAATACCACCCACTTGTAAACTGAATAAAACCAAAGATAAATTCGTCATATATTGAACTCCGTCGTTTGTAGCGATATATTAAATATCATTAGCAATAGTTACTTTACAAGTTTAAAATTTATTTTGTATTTGGATGTTTTTAAATTATCTTTTCTCCTTAAAAGTGCTGGTCAAAACGAATTTTGAGGTAAATAAGAATTTTTTATGTTACACACGGATTTTAATTATATACAAGTGATAGACTAAGGCTGTTGTGAAGTCACTCGCAGGCATCAAGCAGCTCAGATATTGTTAACTAATGAGGCGATGATATTAAGATCAAATAATAGATTACAATAATGCTCATCGTAACAATAATTAAACAATTATTAATATTGTTTATGTTGTTGTTAATAATATCAATAATTTTTCAGCTCAATATTTTTCTCTGTAGGGCAACATATTTGCTCAACTTGTCGAGGTCAGTCAGTGATTGATTCAGTTTCAGTTCCTCCCTGAGCCTCTTCGTCAACTGCGCCTGAGCACGTGACTGTAAACATAATTTGTGTGTAATTATATTGCATATATAATCCGTAATCACGTCAACAATATTTTAATTATGTAACCATGTAATCTAAGTGATTGGCTCCATAATGACTGCGTACCGCCTGTTTTTACATTAAGTTGTTCTGCTTTTACTTCGTATTCACTAGTGTACTGACGCTAAAAACTCTTTTTTTTTTATTAATTTGTACCATCTATCACTATTCATATCTTATCCATCCATAATCTCTTCCATCCATGCACTCAACCCACCTTCTGCACCAACGATTCCTTCTCCTGGTTCAGTAATTTCGTCCTTTCCTCCTTATTCAGAATTGATGCTTCCAACGAGGATCGCCATTCTTTTTCCCTCTCCAAGATCCTGAATAAAATGTGGAACTTGTTTCAAACATCTACCTTTACAACGCAGTACCTCAACAACAGCAACAATATCGTAAGTAACAATAACGCCGATGCGTTCGTGGCCGACGATGATGATGGTGATGACGACGCGTTCAAACCAACTGGCAGGATATTGTAAAAATATTCGTAATAGAAACTAAGAAATATTGCAGCAATTTGTGTAATAAATAATCATTTGTAATTGACAATTGTAAATTATTGCAAGCATTTAATATTATTGGAGGTCGTTATTGACCTTTGTAGGTTTTGTTTTTGAGCTTTTTCTTTTGCTTCTCTGCTTCTCATAAGAGCTTCCTTTCTCTGTGCCAGTTGTATTGCCTGCAACTCTTCCGCATGTCTGTCTTGCTGTAATTAATTATTCATTGAATTTTAAAGAGCTCCTCCCTTGCTCGAAAATTAAAATAACATTTGACCAGTTTTGGTGCAGGTATTACATAAATATTTCTGATGTCATTAACATAACATGTTTATATTCATCTTGATGGGACATTCTAAAACACTTTCGAAATATATTTTCCAAAATATTGGAAAATAGTTCAGAAATTAATTTTCAGATATTTCTTGATCTGCGAGATCAATTCAAATCATGTAAATTGTGCGCAGCATAAATTGATAACGAAGCAGATTAAATATAGATCATAGAATTTTATCCTATGAGCACCTGATGCCTATAGTTCTTGGCTTGTTCCTGCCACAGTTTCAGTTCTTCCTCCATGCTTCGGTGGTTCTGTTGAGCCTTTTCTACCTTCATTTGACGTTTTTTGCTGCCAAATTATTTTGGATAAATGTTTTTAAACATTAAATTGATTTATTAATGACTTGATATATTAACAAAATCAATTGGCTTGGCTGATGTGATTGCAATTGAATGTTATTGAGTGTCAATCGCAAGTCTTACAAAGTTTAAATTGAGAACAAAATCTTCGAAAAACATGACGCATTAGATGCATAATATTCTAGAATTGTGACAATTTTCCCACATTGATATTTTGAAGGAAAATAATTTATTGGAAAATCGTTAGCAAAAAATCAAAGCATCATTAAAGAAAAAAAAATAGGAGCACTTGAGGGCAATTATTAATATTATTATTATTATCATTATTATCATTGTTGTTGTTGTTGGAGGGAAAAAATACATAATTTATGAAATGTCGCCGCATACTTATGTTACTAATAGTGAGTGAGCTATATTTAATCTAGCATTTTATTGGCCTCTCTAAATAATTCATAATTAACGGTCATTGAATAATTAATAAACAAATACCCGATCTTATTGGCTTCCTCCTCCTTCATCTTTTTGGCCTTCAACTCAGCAACAGACAGGGAGGCCTTCATGTTTTCTTCGATGTTCGACAATTCTTGACTGAACCGTAGATTGGTTTAAGAGGGATTTTCAATATGTATTTAGAAGTTGTTTTTATATTTATTTGTCTTTTAATTTTTGTGAGTTGTCGTAGCAGTCGCGCCTCAATTACACCATCGAAGAATTATGTAATTGTTTACAATTTAATTTAGTATTTTGTTTTGTTTTGTTTGTATAATATTTAAAATCATTGTTTTTCTAAATAATTTGTATTAAATAATTTTATGACTCACTCGGACATCTTTTTGCTCTTCAACTGCTCGAGTTTCTGCTTTGTTGATTCGATTTGTTTCGACATTTTCTGAGGATGACGAACAGTTGCGGTGGAAGATTTCATTTTTAAATATTTTTAATTTAAAATTTTTTTAAATGAAATGAAATTAAAACCAATTGAAAAGTTAATATTATTATTACTGCAATTATTTATTATTACTGTTTTATTATTATTCCCATCATCATCATCGTCGTCATCACCATCATTATCATTATCATTGTAATTATAATAATAATTGTTATTATTATTATTAACATCGTTGTAGTTGTTACTTGTTTAATTTGTTCGTTTCGTTCCTTTTTGATCGTCATGGCCCTCTCTAAATCATGTTGATGCTTCTCCCTCAATTCCTTCGCGTGTTCTTCATTTTTTTTCTTCTGTTCTTCGAGGCGCAACTCCTGATTGGAAGAATAATATCATAAATTATGATAATTTCTTCATTATAAACCCCTGTACATATTTTAATCAATATCAATATGATAATTAGAGACTGAAAACATTCTCTAAAAAATTTACTGGCCCACGTTTTTACTCTACCCTGTCATCGTAATTGTTATCTCTTATGTTTTGATATCAATGATTTTCACAGCGACACTTAGGTCTCGTTGGTCGATTTAATCGGTCTAATATTAAGTTTAGTTGGTTGTTTTAGCCCATATTACAGGTCATCCACTAGCGGTAATACATCCATTCGGATGGTCTTTTGGACGATTGATTACTCTGAATTTATTTATTTTGTGACATTTACGTCCAATAAAAAAAGATTATTGATTGAGGTCAAATAATTGGCTCGTCATGATGAATACTCTTGGAGGGGACTATATTTAAGATATCACTAATTATTCGACTTAAACGTTCAAAAAGGTTTATTTAATGATTATATCATTTTTAATATCAACAATGAAGTGAATAATTCACATTTGACAAATTGCAGCAAATAAATTGTTAGAAATATCTTCTCAAGTTTTCAAGGAACTGACAAAGAAAGGTATTTAAACAGTTGAAAGATCGTGACGAATTAAGGTATCTACTATTACAAATTGATGACTTTTATGACTGTTGTTATTATAACAATGTTACTCTCGTAACAATGGAATAATTATGTCATTTCACGCTTGACTCCACGAGCACCTGCTTTGAGCGATTTGAGCAAACGCTGTTTGACAAAGCAAGGTGGTATTGACATGAGTATTATGGATAACATTGATTATTATTATTATTAATATTATTATTATTAATATAATTATTGTTATCATATTCATTATTATTATTATTATTGCCATCGTCATCGTTATCGTTATCATTATAGTTACATTATCATTATTAATATTTTTATTATTATTATTATTATTATTATTATTATTCTACACACTTTTATTATTTCTGTTAATGGCTTACCACTCTTTTCTTCCTTTCCAAGGCTTGTTGTAATTTCAGTCTGTTTTCATTTTGCTGTGAAATACTTTGTTTTCAATTGTTTGAAATCAATTGTTTCATACAGAAGTGGTTGTGAACACAAATTAGTTAGCAATTGTAATTAACATATTAACTATCATTCATAATACATCATATTCACATCACATTGGCTTTACATCGTCAATAAAAAATGTATACTTAAATAATAATAATAATAATAATAATAATAAAATAATAAATTTAATTTACAACATCCTAGTAGTATTAATGTAGTAACATTATATTGTATCATCTGAATGTGATGATGATTGTAGATGGTAATGATAAGCACTGAAGATGGCTATGGTAATGTAGATCGTTATGATAATGATTACAGAAAGCTTCCGCAATGATTGCAAATGTCAGTTATGATAACGATTTCAAACAATGATAAAACGGAGCAGACTTATAAATAGAACCCCTTTCAAATTCGCAATCATAATCACAATCTTGATCTTAATCATAATTTCGCCTTTAAAAAGAAATTCTCAATTTAGTATTTTTTAAATATTCTTCAAGACTTAGCAAATAAAAATACAACTTAATCCTACCTTCGCATCGAACTTCAAGAAATCGAATTAATCACGATATTTTTGTAACTAATTTTTTTCATCTTAAGTTCAAAATCAAATCATAATCGTTAAATTGAAATTACTTTCAATTGTTTACTTTTAAATTACAAATTGAGATAATTACTTTTAATCACTTACTTTTAGAAAATATATTTACGACCCACCTTTCTCTCCTCCAAAGCCAGTGACCTGAAGACAAGACAAGACTCAGTCAAACATTCCTCCGAAGTCCTGTGTCCACAAGGATTGTCCTTGACTCCTGTCTGATGAAGGCTTAATCTGCTCTGAAGATTTTCAAACAAAGGGGTCAACGAGTGAATGGCTAGCATCATCATTATCATGACAATAACAATCGTCATCACAATCATCATCACCACCGACATTCGAGCGGCTCCGAGCACGTCTAAGACGCTAGTGCACGATGATTGCTGGGAGTGGAGTTTATTAAAATGAATTAATTATCGTATTAATTATTGTAATGCAGGAATATTGTTAATAATCATATTTTTATTAAGGCTAAATTGTTGTTATTATTACTGCTTTCTATTACATTACATATGTGAGAAAGTTTTACTACACATACATGAAGCGTCGTTTGGACCAGGATATCATGAATGAATTTTTAGGGAAAAAATTTTAAATGCTAATAATTATAATGATAATAATAATAATGTTGATAAATAAAATATTAATGAGTATGCTGTTGCTGTTGATGTTGATGATGATGATGATGGTGGTGGTGGTGGTGGTGGTGATGATGATGATGATGATGATGATGATGGTGGTGGTGGTGGCGGCGGCGGCGGCGATGATGATGATGATGATGACGACGACGATGATGGTGATGTCAACAGTGATAACATCGATGATGTCGACTCATACATTTGCTTATATATTTGGAAGCAAAATCATGTTCGACTACCGTGGATCTGTAAAGGTCTGAGAAGCTCTCTCTGAAATGCAGCTGAAATTGAAACTGAAATCTTGTCAAGTGTACAGGGGTGGTTTCAATGAAACAATTAAACGGTCAATTAATTCCAGTTAATTGATTGTCATTTTCATTAGGCACCCACGTTCTGTCTGCTGGTCGAAGGTCTTAATTGGCCGCAAGGTGTCGCTTCAGTTACCTTTAAACGGGGAACCTGGATTCATTGGAGGTGGATGAAGTTCATAGTTCAAAGTTCAAAGAGAAGATTATGTTAGAAGGACTGAATTCATTCATTGGATTGAAATCAATCAATGTATTTTATTGTAATCATTGAATGTGTTTGATTTATTGGGATGAATCAATTTATCTGATCGGAATCAATTTATCTGATTGGAATCAATTTATCTGATTGGAATCACTTTTTTTAATGATTGACAAATAAATCGGAGACTCGCAATCGTCAGACACGATGAAGTCATGCAACGCTTGAGGTTATTGATGTTGTTGTTGATGTTGTTGTTGATGTTGTTGTTATCGAAATTGTTGTTTTGTCGCAAACAAAGACTCGAGCGATGAATTGCAAATAAAGCGAAACTCATTATCATGCCTCATATTTTATGTCATTCCTGCCTTCAGACCATCTCACCATCATTATCATAACCATCATCGACATCATCATCACCAGTGGCACCAAGATCATCATCATCACCCATCATCGGGTTTCTCGAGTTCATGACATTTGATCCTCAGAAAATTATAAATTACTGAGTTGCTGAGTTAGAAACCTGCTGTGAGAGCTGATAACTAGGAAAATGCTAGCATGAGCCAATTGCCAAACCTTGTCCCTGACGACCTTCTCTGCCTCCCAGAGATGCTGCATTTCTTCTTTCAACCTCTCCTCCTCCTTCTCCTGTTCTCTCTTTGCCAACAACACGGCCAATACTTTCTGGTCCTGAAACATCCAACTTGGGTTGAAATTTAATTAAAATCCTATTGAAATCCTTAAATGGGTCGAAATAATTAGCTTTGTCGTCGTCATCATCATCATCATCATCACCGTTGTAATAATCATCATCATCATAATCGAGAATGTCTGAAGTTGTCTTGCGACCTTTTTAAGACAGCAAGTAAATTAAGATCTTGACTTTTTTTACGAAAATAGACTGAATTTAAATGTTTGTTATTTGGTTTATTGTTTACCAAATCAAACTTTACAAATTCATTCCTTGCAAAACCATTGTTGCGGCTGTTGTTGGTACGCCATTTTACAACTCTTAATAAACTTCGTGTCGTTGTCCGTGAAGAGCATGTGGTGATCCACAAATAGCTTTCATTTTAAACATATTTCTAAAACATGTAATACTTCGTTTGTCGTTTAAAATACAGAAAATTCCTTTCAAACATCCCTGGATCGGACATGAATGAATGAATAGATGACAAATGACAGAACTTTACGAAAAGAAGAATGTGGCATGTCCCTTTGGTGATTAATCACTTCTTTGAGCCAATCGCGCAAACATTTTGGTCTTACCTTCGGAGTCAAGTACTCGAACTTGCTGGAAAGAGATTTAGCACTCTCCTGGATATGGTTCACCAGTTCAGGTCCCATGGTGGCTCTCCTCCCTCCCCCAACAGATCTTGAACCCCTGAATGATTGCGTCCTCCTCAGGAAATCCTGCCTTTCCGCATCTGGAGACAATTGACAGGTATTTGGTGACCTTGGAGTAAGAGGAGTTCTTGATGATGAATTCAGAGATTGCAAGGAGCCTAAGAAACTGTCTCTCCTGTCTTCAACTCCGAGATACTTCCTTGAACAGGTTCGGGCGCTAGTCGGTCGACTAGTGCTGCGGTATGCGTTTGGAGTGGGCATGAGGAGATTGGCTGGCCGTTCCTTCCTTCTGGAAGTTGTCATTCTTTCTTTGTCGTCGTCTGTCTGCGGAATGTTCAGGGCTTCGTCGTAGCTGATGATTTTGCTCATCCTGTTACAGTTTTGAGACTTGATTGCAGCCGTGGTGTCTGATTCGTTTTTGTCCATTTTGAATTCGCCATCTTCCAGTTGATTCTTTCGAAGGTCGCGAATGTCTTCCATCTCCTCCAGTGAATCGGGAGTGGACACCTGGCGGTCGTCTCCGTGACAACTGCCTTCATGAATTTTGGTTACATGGCTTTCGTTTACAGAATCGACTGGGACACTTGGAGTAGGGGATCGAGTGGTTAATTTGGAGAATTCAAATTCTTGATTTGAAACTGGTTCTGTTTGGTTTACCTCTTCACAGGAGCCCGAGCCGAGAGGCTCTTCTGAACTTTGACTGTTTTCAAGTGTTTTGTTTGACTGGTCGTGTTTTTGTTGGTCGATGGAGCTGGCGGCAGACTGTTCAAGTTCTGCGTTTTTTTTATTGCTTGGCGGGAAGAGTATTGGTTTTTTGAGGACTGAGGAAAGTTGAGGCTTATGGAGGAGGATGGAAGTTCCTGTGGGTCTGGGTTGGTTGAGGTAGTCACCATAGGAATATCTGTGGAGGTGTTTGCGCACCAAGAAGTGATCTTCATCGATGTCGTCGTCGAAGAAAAAAGATGACACGTTGCTGATGTTGGCTGAAGATTGCATCTCACTTGAACGGTTCACGCATCGGAGAGAAGTAATCGAGAAATTCTAAAATCCATGGGGTATTAATAGGTACTACGAGGTATTTTTTATGGCATTTTCAACAAAGAGATTTTCAAGCAATTTGCATTCCATTCAAAACAAATCTCCAACGACGAAAATGTATGTCGAAAATATTTGTTCCCATTTCAAGCCCAACATAGAATATTAAAAAAAAACAAAAAACAAACAAACGTGACAAAATCGCACTTACTTTAGAGAAATAACTGAACAGTTGGACAAAAAAAAACCTGTTGAATCCCTGAGGCGATCAGAAAGGCACATCAAAGTTAATAGGCATCGACGCCGGTGCAAAATCCTTACTGAGATCTCTCGAAACTCAAAAATGGTTAATGAAGTGGGCTGAAAAGTTTTCGTAGCTGCACAAGCAAGCAGTCCCATTGAATTGAAGCTTATTTATTTGCAGCTCCGATCATGTGACCTGTCGGTGCTAGTGTGACTTCTCAGCTTTCATTTCACTACCCGTTCACGTTTTCAATCGGTTTTTTCGAGGTTTCCGAGATGTTTTGTTTAAATTGCCCACAAGTTGGTTTCAATTCCGAGTCAGTTGTGGTTCGGCCCTCAGACATTGATTGCAATTATATTAGGTTATATTAGGCGCATTATAATTCGATGAGTAATAACTTAAAGAAGCGTGGTGATATCCTCTATGACATTCATTCACACAATGGACCCTTGTTTGCAAACACCTTTGCAAGGACACACTCCTACAACTTTTTAATCTGAAAGAATTTCGACCGTCCGATTTAAGCCTCACACTTAAAGCCACAAGAACTTAAAATCGGAGTGCTTTACGATCAACTAATTATGAAAAAAATAGTAATAATTTTAAATTATAATAGGCAAAAATAATGAAACACAATGGCAGTAAAGTGCTGAATGTATTACTGATATATTTATTATTATTATTACTATTGTTATTATTAATTATATATTAATATTAATATATATAACTATAAGCCATGACTACAGGAATAAAGCTCTGTTTCGGTCAATGCTTAGAGTATGTAGTTGATTCTATTGCCCAAAAGCCAAGTAGCTTGTTGGGATTTCTTGAACAACAATCCATTGTGACTTCAAGGTGGTCCTTATGCAGTGGTTGAATTCATTGATTTGTGGTGGTTATAATCAGCTGAAATGGTTTATCTGACGTTCTGTGAATAGTTAATAAGATTACTAGCTAACAATAAACCTAACTAAATACATTAAATTATGCTCCGTTCATCAATTAAAAATTGTTGGCCGCCCGTGTAATTGGCAAGAAGACATTTGTTGGAGACTCAAACAACGACACCAACCTACAATTTCACCTGCAAAGAACCGTGGTCCAATTTTTAATTGAAGCCTCTCTCTTCAACGTATTTACGTTTAAAGATGGCCGATGGATTAGTTTCTTTTTGTATTTGATGTTTATTAACTGAAATTTATTTCCCAAATATTAAATGCCTGAATTTTGAGTACGATCAAATTAATTAGATAATGATGTAAGCACAACGTATGTCATGTAACTCATACATGTGGGCACAATTATCAATAGAGTTCTCCGAGATGAAGATGCAAGACATGTTATTAGACATGCTAAGTCACTAAGTCATGTCCTCTCTTGGGTGCACATGTCAAACGCTTCATAAATGTCTCCGGAATTAATTTCAGAGGATTTGTAGGGGGGATTTCTTCATCGGGGTGAATCAAGTCCTAAAAAAATCGAAAAAGTAAAATGAAGCAGTTGAATTATCGGTAATTGGAAGTGATTTTTTTAAAACGTAATCGATATGTTACCGATTAGCAGCAACGTCGATAAGAGCCTTATCAATTGAACAATTGAGCGTGAATTGAGTGTGCTTGTTGTGAATAAATATTGGACCAAAAATCATTCGGACCCATCTGTAATTGATAATCACGACGCAATCATGAACCATTTTTGACAAACATATGACAAACACGATATTTTCAGATTATTTGTACTCTAGTTTGATTGTTAATAAGACCTAGTGACGCAGGGAATCTAGAAATTATGCAAATTAGATTCATTAGAATTTTTAATTTATACGCTTAAAGAAAACTTGTACATGGCTGCGAAATAGTGATCACACAATGTTCGGTGCTCAACCTAAGATAATAAAGTGACAGCTTCGAATTACTCTGAAAAGTGCAATAACATTTTAAAACTTTCTAAAATAGTTTTTACTCAAACAGTTTTACTATTTGCATATGTACAAATACATTATACAAAAAAAGAAATTACCTAACATAGATCGCGGTTTCACTTTTATCTAATTTTTGTTTTGTTTACAAGCTTAAACGCGTTTTTCTCCCGTGGTGGTCTGTCAATTTGTCAGTTGTTTGCTTTGTGATCTGTTTGTAGAGGAGCTCTAAACAAATTACAAACACCAAAGCTGAGCAACTTTGGCCTCTCAGAGACTAGTTTTGAGTTTTGATTTTTATAGTTAACGTGGGGTAAAAAGGTTTTACGATTTAGAATCAATAAGTATGTCAGGAGGAGGTGATCACCGTCGCAGATGTGAGAATGATCCAGAAGTATTGGTAAATCATTTAATGATTCTGTTGCTGGGTATATCAGCTTTTAACTAATATTTAAACTTTGTAAATACCATGCCATTCAAATAATTAGGCAGAAATAAAAGAATGGAATGCTCTGAGTCTATCACAACAAGCAATAACTTCCATTAATTTTGTTTGTGGCTCCAACAGGAATAACTTGAAAGGTTTGTATCGTTTTTGGTTATTAATTCATTTTATTTTACCTTGATTCAATATTTTATTGAATTTGAGAATTATTATATATTTTCTTGTGGATGACAAGTAAAACTCTTGTGGCTTCATTTGTAAGGATTCCCTTAAATGAATTTTGGTGCAGAAATTCATTCATCTTTCATGATCTTGTAGGTTGTCTCGTCTTGAGTTGCAAGGATTCGCATATTCTGCGGAACTTCTGCAGGGGTTTGTTAGAAACTGTGAGTGAAAAGGAAAGGTTGATTGAAAATGTGGTCAAAGTGAACATGAAGAACAAGTCGGTTTTTGTAGAATTTGTTGCGATGCACAATCATTGTGTTTTATTTTATTTGTGCTTCTCTCAGGTTGTGAATAGAGCTATTTGTGTTATTTATTTATTTATTATTATTTACTGACATTTATTTACCAATTTAATAATATTATTGCTGTTATTAGCACTACTATTAGTTTTTGACATCATTTTTTACCATTTGTAATGCGCTCCTTCCTGAGGGCGCTCGTGATATTACGAGCCGGGTTTCGAACACGACGCATTAAGTCCGTTGCCATTACCATCGCAAGCAGGAAAGCAGACCTCTGAGCTAACTTGTAGTATTTTGTGAGGTTGTTACCCAGCTTCATTTCCATGAACTCAGTTGAAATCTCAGTTCTTTTAACGTGTTTGGAATCGTTTAGTGTTGTATTTGAATTTATATTGCTTCACGAAACTCAAAATCTTTCTAGCATAATATTATTCTAAATTATTCAGCATTTTTTTTACATGCTAGAAATTACTTTAATTAATTAGTTGTTTAATTTGTAATGAAATTCATGACTAATATTCATCAACAAGGGAAAAGTTAGAATCGCAGTCAGACAAGTTGAGGAGCTGCAGAAGAGAGTTGAGTGATCTTAAGGGGAAGATGCCCACTGGAGATCATGTTGATCAGGCAAGTTATTGATTAAATGTGACCAATAACAAATAATTATTATTTTAGTAATTATTTTTAATAATTAAAAAATTATTAAATAGTTATTATTTTATTATTATTACTATTTATAAACTTATGTTGATCTAATTTTAATCATAATTTTATTTGTTTCACTAATTTTACTTTCGTTGTTAGTGACTCTGTTGATATTTTAATCAATTATTAACTATTATTATTCTTATTACAATAACCATAACGACTTATTTCTGCGAGCAGATGACGGCCGTCGAAAGCAGACGCCTCATCGAAAGGTGTCGATTTCTTGAAGGCGAAGTGAGAGTTCTCAACGAGAAAATCAAACGCTCTATGGAGGAGGTCTTTAGTTTGCAGATTATTCTTCTGATTTGTTGATTTTGTTTTCATTATTTGATTGAGTCATTTGTTTCGACAATGTATTGATTACGATTGATCGAAGGATGAAAATCAGAGGACCAGGAGTGACAGAGCATTCGAGGATCTGTTCAAAAAACTTGGACGAGGAAAAGTGGACGACAGGTTTGATGTTTTAACGGGACCGTGTGCTCTTGAACTTTTTACACTTCGAGATGTTGAAATTAAACACTGGAATAATTCTTTGATCAAAATTTTGTTATTTGATGCCTGTTCTAAATTGTTATTTTGCTCAGTGTCCTTACCATCATAGACAGTTACGAAAGAAAGCTGTCCAAGCTCATGAGTTCGGATTTGCGATGCGACCTGCCCATCGAATCTCCGACTCAAAATTTTAAACTCCTTTTAAAGGTTCGAATGCTCTATTGAAATTGATTGTGATGGTTCTTCATTTAATTATTCAATTTATTTGATTTTATTGTTAATTATTACTTTATTTATTGATGCAATTCAACAAAAACATCCGTGCATTATGATTTCAGAATTATGAGAATAAACTTGATGCCCTCAACAAGAAGGTGAAACAATTGCAAACAACAAATGATCTGCTCAGAACTCAACTGCAATCCAGGTTTGCAAATGAAAACTTATTTCTATTTGACATTCTTTCTTAGAATTAATCTCATGTTGGCCTCATTTTCTGCCTGACTAGAGCTTCACAAAAAGCGTCTGTTATTATTTCAGTGGGAAGCCTTCAAGGCATCTGGAATCGGACAACGTCAAAAGCTCGGAAAAGAGAAGTTTGAGGTTTTCGGTTCTTTGAAGTTTTGTTTGAAACCATATTTTTACTTGTTATTTGCATTGGCAAAGTTCCATTTGGAAGAGTTGAAATTTCTCACTGAACATTCCACATGCAGGTATTAAAATGGTTTCATTTCAGTTCGAACAGACACGATGAATTCTCGCCGAGCACAAAATCGGTCGACTTGAAACGAATGTCGTCCTCTGCGTGCAGGAAATATTTGGAGGTGATAATTGCATTTCTTCATGAATTGGCTCCAATATTTGCAAACTTGTGCTGATTAAAGCCATTGCTGAGCGATGCAGAAAATGCTCGAACATCTGTTTCTGTTTTCAAGGTTTTTTGCAGAGAAATGGAAGTCACAGACCTGGAAAATGTTGTTCCCTCCATCGTGGCTCTCAAGCAGAACTCCAAATCTATGGAACTTGAAAATGTTGGTGATTTTATTTGTTGAGGATTTGGTTCAGTTTAATTTACCAAAAATGATTGTTAGAATCTAATGTGTTGTTCTAGTACAGCAGCATTATCAACAGAGTCCAATATAAGCCTAATGAGTTATATTATATAATTAAAGTTTTGGATATTACTTACGTAATATTTTCTTACAAAGTTTTGCAGGAAAGTTGAGGGAATCATCAGCAAGACAAAGGCTGCAATAAGAACTTGTCACCATGAGGGTTTGACCAACAGGTGCAACAAGAGATGCTTGCTCTCCACTCTTGAGGATTGGTCAGATCAAATGAGACATTTCAAGGTTTGGAAGCTTAAGAATGTTTAAATTTATGAATGAATGAACGATGACATCCTTCATTATTCAACTGTCAAGCCAAAATACCCTTCCATGCAACCATGTCATTGTTTGCAAATACCTAATAAGCACCAACGTACACTTGGATTTATTTCCGTCCGTTCAGGACTTGCAAGAATCTCTGAAGAACTTGTTGCAAACTCTTTTTCCCTGGCAACCGATTCGATTGAACGATCGGGCCTGTTCTGTGGCAGAATTGGCCAAGATGGTCAATGAAATAGCAAACAATGGATCGTGCAGAAAGAAATGCAAGGTGAGTCAGCTGGATGAGTCACTGCTTAAAATTATTCTTTGTTTTGGATTGTGCAAGATCTCTTTTTAAAGTCTTTCGTGCACTCGTTTTTAAGACGAGATTGAAATACAATTTTAGCATGATGACTTGATGGCAATCGAAAAGGAGCAACTGGTCGGAATGGTCGAGCATTTCCAGAAACTGTTCGACGTTCCGAATGCAAACGGAGTCGTGGCCAGAATGAGCCAATTGTATGTGAAGCTGGCGGAGAACTACAACGTCATGACAAACATCAAGGAACTTCTCGGACTTAGTGAGTGATGCTTTTCATTCATTCATCAGCAATGAACTGTCGTCTAAAATTAACACTGTCATCAATGCCCATTTCAAAGAACGATCGAGTGGTTCTCTGGAAGTTCTCGACAAACTCTCAAAAATGTCCAATTCAAGAAACCTCAGTCCTGTTGTTGGTTACCTTGAGAGGTGCTTTATGATTATTGTCGAATTATGATAATGATTATGATGATGGTGCGATGGTAGCATTGTTGATGTGGTGGTCTTATCCAGGTGAACCTGACAAGTTTTATTTAAACTTGAAGTTGATGAGACTTGAAAGCCTGCAAGAAAAATAGCTGCATTTTGTGTGAAGGAAGTTCGAGCGGCAGTGGAATGGTAGTCTTTCTTTCCTATTTGTGGAACTTCATCCATTTAAATGGATTTAATTAGTCCACTTCAAATGAGAATTTTAATTGAAATTAACTTGCCACCTGAAATTTTTGTGTTTTATTTAGATTTGTTCATATTTTCAATAGCAATTAAAATGTAAATAATTGATGATCAACTTCATCAGTAATGTGAAATTTGCCAATTTTTCAGGTGATAAGTCAATCCATGAAGTCCTTGAAGTTCTTGAAGTCACTTCAGAGGGACAAACAACTTTTCCAATTGTTTTTACCACCCACTAAATCCTCGCCAGGAGAACTGAAAACACGTTTCTTCCTTGTTTGTAACAAAGTTGTTAACCTGATGTTTCAAAGTAATGGTGTAACTACAACCAATCGTCTCCATTTTCGCAGTTTATTTGTTTTACGATGTCGAGAATTCTTTGAAACAGAAGGTGACTTATTTTTACGGTCTGTTTGCGGCTGCATTGCATTCTTGTTTTTAAGTTTATCAAACTCGAGACTTTAACGAAATGTGAATGAAGCTTTCTCTTACTAAGTGGTGTTGCGTGAGTCTGTCGGTATGTTATTCAAGCGCTAGAGAGGCTACGAATGATAGGTTGCAGGATCTTATCCGGGATGTTACCTGGATGATCATTAATTGGAAATTCTGCACTCCGAAATCGCAGACGTAGTGACGTACTACCTCGGTCGGATCCCAATAAGTATTCGACTCGCTCGGACCCCTTGTGAGCTTTGCAGAAACTGAAAATGAGATGTTGCCGGAAATGATAATCCGATCAAACCGGTCTTATTGTTTCTGCTAGTTCTAGGATGCCAGCGAATGTTGAATGCCCGTGTTTTGAGCGCCTATGTTAACGAATTTAAAAAATATCTTTCTTGGTATCGCATGAAGTTGGGAAAGTGGATTCCGTGCTTGGTAATTGTGCTCCACAAGATGATCCCACCTTGCATTATTACTCTCAAGATTGGATTGGCCATTTTTTTTTTGCTCATGACTCAATTGGGAAATTGCCAGAAGTCTAGAGAATTTTCAGTGCATAAAGAAAAATTCTTTTTTCTCGGAAATTTGATGCCAATTTATGCACCAGTGGAAATTAAAATTTTATCTGCTTTCTGATGCCACACGTAGACGGAAGTAAATACTTTGTAATATTTTAGCGATGAACAAAGACGCCCAAAATGTTTGAGATCGAATGAACTGGCATTGCATTTCCTTGAGGGATGCCTATGAGAGGTGGATAACTCGATAAATGGATGGCTGGAATTTTTCCGCGCGTCAACTTCGAGATCTCTGCCAGTCGAGAGTTCTTCAACCCTCGTGAAGTCTTTTAAGTTTTGTTCTGCTCTGAAAGATGTCTGAATCTGAAAAACCATTTTAATGTGGAGTACTTCTTTGCTTCTAACTATCAATCTTAATATTTCCTTTGTTTTTATGAGAATTTCTTCCTCTATTTTCAGCTTTCTCCTCTTCTTTCTACTCCGGCACTTCATTCCCCTTTCCGGAATGTTGATTTTGTTCCACTCGATTGTTGGAAAAAATGAAGAATGGAGGAACTTCTAAAATAAATTTCATCATCGGGAAACTCGATCGATCGTTCATTCTCACGAGCGAAGCCATCATCGGGAAGGTTGATGATGATGATTAGGAGGCCGAGGAAAGATTGCATTCTTAAGAGGACGATGGATGATGTGGATTGATGATGATGACGACAATATCAATGATGATGATGACGATGGTGAGGCAAATGCTAATAATGAGGGCAACAAAGGATGTAAACAAACAAAAGAACCGCTCTACTCAATCAATGTCAAGGTTGCACGTTGTAAAATGTTACACATTTTTTTAAAGCAGTTGCCTTGGTAACAGGCCCGCGTTAAAACTGAAATGACCGATAACTACATCAACAATTGTAGTAACTCATTAACAAGTTAACAACAACAACAACAACAATAATAGTAATAATAATAATAATAATAACAGTAATAAAATAATTCGGACAATAAGTGACAGATTTTTTTTATTAATGAGCATTGCAACCTCGTTTCCTTCAAACTCTTTCGTTATTTGTTCTTTGTTTGAGAGCAGGCAGTGATTGATGCTATGTGCAATGGAGTTGTTCTCGGATCATTCTTGGGGTAGAGATTAACCTCTTAGAATTCAGAAAATTACAATCCATCTTCGTGTGATTTTTTCCCATAAAAAGATGCTCAGGTCTTGAAGTTTCAATTTTGAAATTATATTTTGTTTGAAGAATAAACAAATGACTTATGTGTCGTAATTGCATAAAAGTATATTATCATGCATGATAACGTAATAATGATCTCTAAAATAATATTTAAAGTAATTAAACCGCGGGAGGCCCTTTCTTCAAATGTTATTTTTAGAGGCACTCGAAAGGTAGTTTAAAATCACTCGACGTGCAATTGAATATATCCTCTTTCGCGGTTTTGAACTTTTTTTTTCTGGAGGGTTTTCAAGACACGAATTGAGGACAAAACTTCCCTGATGGAATTGTTTATGTATTTTTCTAGTTGCACTTTTACTCACGCAGCATTTCTGAGTGTGCTTCTATTTTGAGGCTATATTTTTTCCGAGAAGATGAATCATAATGATATTGTTCGGAAATTTAAAGCCTTTTGTTATTATTTTCTTTCTTTGCGGCTCTGACGAGTAAATACTACGACTTCAAAGAAAACCGGCTCATTTTCATATACAACCAAATAGAACTCTGATTTATGTTTCTATTTTGTAATTTCATCATTTGCTCGGTGAGAACAAACACTCCATTTGAAAAACATTCAAGCTCGAGCTTAAAAACGAGCAAATTATAATATTATCGTATATCGCCTAAAATGTCGGTGGTTCGGGAGTTCATGAAGACACGAAAGCAAAATATACAACAAGAAATACAAAGAGTTCCAGAAGAGACGATTTACGTCTTTTGAATCGAAAAATAAGCGCTTCATAAGCGAGGGTAGGTCGTTGGCTGGACATAATATTTACAGTGCAAGTGAGCGAACGTGGATTTTATCTCCCTCATCTGCAGACCACATTGGCTTTGAAGTGCTTTTCGAGATGCAATCGTCGTTTGCCATCAACTTTAAGTCTTTGCAAGTTTAATAATCGTCTGCTTAATAACATAACATGGAAATTGGAAATGCTCGGCATGGATTCAAAAAGTGATGCGTGGCATGCTGAGGATAACGAGCTCGATTCTTTATCGAAAGAAAAATAAATCGTTCGCATAAACATCTTCACTTCACGCTTCCATCATCTTGATAAGAACCAACTCATGCCCAGCAACAAACTAAGTGCGAGCCTCCTATGAAACCAGGTTTCAGATCCGCCCAGAAATTAGCACCTTCAAGTCGCATAACTTTCGGGACTTTCCACCATTAGCAGCAGCAACAACAAGTGAGAAAATGATGAATTTACTTCAGAAAGAGGACTGAGTGGCTTCGGAGAGGCAAGATTCGATGTCCTCAACTATTCCGCTGTCCCTCTTCTCTGATCGTAGCTTGGAAAACTCCGCCTTTAGTTTCAGATGTTTCCACTTTCTGTCAGACGGAAAAGAATTGGAACGGCTGTACGAGGGTCCCAATAGAGCTTCTGATCGAGCCAGTTCTTCTAGGGCTGATGGCGTCTGAACTTTACTGAGAGAGATGACGATGTCACTGCCTCTTCTCAGTAAAGACAGGAAGTTCTTGAACATCAAGTGGAAGTAGACTTGCGGTGGAGAGTGATGCAGATGTTTGACACCGCCATCTTGGAACAATTTCAGATTGTCTGAACCCTTGTTCAAGTCGAATTCGAAAGGCAGAATGGTGACGTCTGAATCGCTGGTAACTTCCGGTTCGGAAAGACTCCTGGAGTGTTGATTCAGTGTTCTCCCTCCACTCATTCCAGGTCTCCTCTCTTCGTCCTTTTGAGGCAAACAGTCTGTTGGTTACAAGAACATTTCACTTTCAAGGCATCCGAGCCCTTTATCAAAATAAATTGAAATATTTTCTTACTTTCTTTGAAACATTGCTGGCAATCTTTGGCCGACTTGCTCCTAACTCTCACCGATGCCTCTTTCAGGAGGTATTGATTGTAGCACTTGTTGATCCAAGAGATGATCCATTCGCCTACCATCTTTTTCAGACCAGTTCGGTACAGCCAGAGGGTCATAGAGTTGGTCGAAGCTTGGATGACATGAGCCAGTTCATCCTCTGGCACTCCTCTGTCCAGCAAGTAGCGGAAAATCTCTCTGGCAGATTCGTGGTCATCCAATGGAAAGGAAAAGAGCCTTGTTCTGAAAATCTCCTCCAGTTCAAACGCGAGTTCTGGCATAACTTGTTTGCCGTTGTTGGGGACCGGTTCTTTGGAGGTCATGATAGTGTCGGTGGTTTCAAGGACGTTGAGTTGTGATTGGGCATAATTCAGAGGTGCTGGTAAAATGACGGAACCTTCTGCTCGGCGTTTTATTCAGTCGATGGAAATTTTCAAATTCAGACTCAATCTGTTGTACCTGGAAACATCTAAACGTCAGACCAGCTTTCCGCACGAACGTAATGAGATGTTACCCCAAGAGATTTCTAAATTGCTTCAAAAATTGAATTCTATAAATAATCTCCTGTATTAGTAATCAGAGATTTTTATCGAGTTCCCACGATGCATTCTTATTTCTTATTCTCATTTTCAGACTCCGAAAAAACATGAAATTTCAATTTTTTTTGACTTTGAAGACTGTTTTGTCATTTTAAATATTTAAATACAAACTACAACTATTATCAAAAATAGAAATTAAATGTTTTAATAACAAAATTAATTTAGAGCACAATTCTTTAAGGAGTAACTGAGAGGAACTGAGCAGACAAACCTGAGTCTAGCAGCTCATAGCAGCGGATCTTAAAGTTAGAAAAGTTCGAATTAAATATCCACTTGTTGCTGAGGAAGACCACCACTTACCCACGACAAGAAGCTCTACAACAACGTTCAACGAGCAACACTCTCGTTATATTTCCACTCTTCCCCTCTCCCCTGCATCGGATCTATCTCTCCACTTCTTTCAGAAACTTCAGTGTTCTCTCTTGGCTCCACTCAGCGATAATTTTATTTCTTTTGTCTGCCAATTGATGAATTATATATTCCATATTTCTTGCTTATTACAGCCAGTCCACAACTGTGTCGAAGAAGTTGTTAAAGTCACATTCTATTTGGTCATTTTGAATGCGTGCTTTCAATATTTAAACAAAACAATAAACCGTGAAAACAGAATATTTGTGGACTTAAATGTTAAAGATTTTACTTTAAATACGAGAACAACGTTTGCACGAACTAATGATCCATCGAAAAGGAATATTCACGTAATGCTGTTAATTTAAACCACGTTCGAACATCCCTAACTAGGAAGCACTGTATGATACATTGGACCTCCCTAGCTTACCACGTCAGAGCTTCACTCA
This sequence comes from Hirudo medicinalis, assembly GCA_011800805.1. NCBI lineage: Eukaryota > Metazoa > Annelida > Clitellata > Hirudinida > Hirudinidae > Hirudo > Hirudo medicinalis. Next base: position 192,827 of record MPNW01000359.1, read on the forward strand.
ACCATGTAACAACAACAGCAACAACAACAACAACAAAGAATAATAATAATAATAATAATAATAATAATAATAATAATAATAATAATAATAATAATAATAATAATAATAATAATAATAATAATAATAATAATAATAATAATAACAATAACAATAACAATACCAACTATTAATAACTAATTATAAATATTAAAAATTAATTACATTAATTACATCTTTTCAACACGATAATTAGATCCGCCCAGTGGTAAAGATGTCTTATTCCGTTTAGACAGCGGTCTACATAAAGGCTCCAATCTTAACCACGGCAACCTAACTTGACTTAGTTTCTCAAATAGAAATTGGAAAACATTTTTCAAAAACAGACCAAGGATTTGTTTGCGCGGTTCGCAAAGGATTCCCAGTAATCTTATCTCAGAGGAGGAAAAAGATGGTCGACAAAATAATTAAGTAATTGGATTATAATACTCATTACGCTTTGCTAGTGAAACGCTTGCATTTGTGTCATGTTTTGTCATTTTGTCATATTATGTCATTTGTGGCATGTCTGTCTTGGTTGACATTCCAACTGTCATTATTTTACAACTTAACAAAAAAAAAATATTTTCCGACCAAAACGATCAATTAGTTGGTCCCATCTCATGAATAAAATCGATCCGGTGGAAAAGGATCGTCGCAATTTTTAAAGTCGACCGGTTATCGGTTAGGACTTGTGGTTCTTAATCACAAGGGACTAAAATTGGAGATTTAAGAAGTATTCTAATTAAAATATTGTTAATTATAATAAAATTACAAATACTAATAGTGTTAATTATACTATAATGAAAAATAATATTAATAATAATGTTTAATACATTAAATTTAAAATAATAATAATGTTATTATTATATTGATGATGCAACTAATACTTTAAATGTAATTCGTGCCTTCAAATGAACACATAATCATCTTCGATATTATTGCTATGGTAACATCAGCCAAGTTATTGATGAGGCTGTGATAAGCGCTGTTAGGGTGGGTGACTTAAAAACAAAAGTTAGTTTTCGTTAATTATAATTATTATTATTATTATTTTCACACAATTAATATGAAAAGCAATCAAAAAGCAAAGCAACAAAACAACATATCCTCAAGAGCAAATGTCATAAGCTCTGTCAGCATAAAATAATCTATTAAATAAAAGTCGTAATGTTTAATATTTTTATCATATCGATTTTAATAATTTCAAGTTAATTTCACACCAGTCAGAGTTTTTCTGTCATATTTCTCGTAATTTTGTTGTAATTAATTTGTTTATCATTAGAAAAACAAAAATAAAATATTGGTGAGGATTAAATTTATTGTTCAACATTATCAACTCAAAATTACATTTACTACTCAATCAATAAACCCATTTTTGGCCTGTGATTTTCAAGTGATCACGTGGATTTCAAGATCCTGACCACTTGGATTCAACGATTAAACCATGATTACTTTGTCCATTGCTTACTTGGAAAGTGCCGCTGAGAAGAAAAGTACTTGATGAAGAAATATATAGATAGAGAAATAAGTAGAAATGTTTACTCCCATGCTTTCTACTGTTTTGCTTCTTTTTCCATTCTTTTTAGCTCGATTTATTTATTTGAAACACTATTTTCTAATTCTCATTAGCTTAATTTATTACCAATGCATGATCGTCATCAGTCCTTTCATAAATAAAATTATACCAATACTATTTAGCAAACCAATAAAATGTTAAATATAATATTTATAAATGTTTTATTCAAAACATTAATTTAAATTTACTATAGAATCTTAATAATGTACTCTTTTCAAAAACACATTTTGAAATTTATTATGAATTTCCTCTTTTCCTCAGCACAGCGTTCACCATCGGTGGTGAGATAAATGTTCTCCGAATAAATCTTACACCTACTTCACCTTGACCGGATGATCGAATTATGCTGATGGATGATGATGGTGGTGATGATGATGATGGTGGTGACGATGGTGGTGGTGGTGGTGGTGGTGATGATGATGACGACGACGATGATGATGATGGTGATGATGATGATGACGATGACGATGATTACTCTGGAGATAATGATGAAAATAACACTTATTGTCAATCTTTAAAAATTCATAAAATTAAATATTATTATTATATCGATTATAGTAATTTCAAGTTATTTTCACACCGGTACGATGCCACAGAGTTCAAACTCCACGGTGTGAATTTTGTAACTTTTGAAGTGCGAATTAATGGCGTCTAGGTACTGCCTCCGCCTGTTTTTTGGCTTTTATGGGATTTTTTTCTTGCAACATTTTCACGTATTTGAAGTCGAAATCTTAAAAATGATTTTTAAAAGGTTTGATGTTAATTCGATTAACATTCGAATTAAATTGATGTTTTGCGATAAAATTGATTAAAAACGTTGTTTTCTAATCAGTCATTAATCGTGTCTTTGCATTTTCTCATTTTTTTGCATTTAAGTCGTAAAACATGAAATGGGCTTCTTTGAAATTTTTAACCTCTCGAATAAGTTCAGCGTAATAAATATTAATTAGTGAATAAATTATGATGAATAACCATATTAATTACGATAAAAGTTTCTTTTAATTTCGTATAATCATACTTTTATAAGAAACCTTTGCTTGTGAGTAATAACTTTATTTATAGAGAATTTATAGAAAAGTTTTGATTTTTGTTTTAAGTAAATGTAATATTTATTAAACCATTCGTTTGTAATTATCGGTGATTGTGTAATTAAATCAGCTAACAAATATGAACCTTGGAGGTTTGCAATTCACCTTCACCTCGTCTACTTGTAAGAGGAAACGAGGCAGGGAATTAGAAAATGAGAAAATGATTGAGTACTAAAAAAACTTTAAAAAACATTTTCTCATAAATTTTATTTTTCTTTGCACTTCTTTCCATGGGTTTCTTTCCAGGTGTTGCTCCATGTTTCTTTCATCACACATCTCCTGCTCCCACGGATGTCTTTTTGTTTCTTAATTAATTCCAAGTTTTTAACTTTAAATGTGTTTTTTTTTCTGAAACTTATTCTCAGATTTTATTCACCATGAAGAGTTCAAAATAATTTTTAATAAATATTTAAATAAAATAAGATTACAATAATAAATATTTATCTCCATTTCACAGCACCAATATAAAAACAAAATTAATTGACGTCCATTGAACTACTAGGGACGGTTAATTTTATTTTAGCAATTTATTTATTAAATTTCCTTCAAGATCATGGCAGATTTATAGGGAGGGGATGAGAAAACTTTCCGTTCATTGCAGAAATGTGATGATAGGAACAAAGGGACAACAGATGTAAAGATAGATATTCGGTTCTTTGTTGTGACGTAAAGTATAACAATTGAGAGAAACACAATGGATATCGATCCCATAGAACTAAAATGTTCCCCAATAAAGTGAGATTTGTGGACCTTAGTTAGCTTCATAATCTCCTCACAATTAATTTCCTAAAACGCCTCAAAAAACACACTTAGTAGTTAGTACATTGAATTTGAAATAAGTTAATCTTTCCGACTGTTGAAGAAATCCTAGTGGCATTTCTAGTCATTTCTCGTCAAAACCTAGTTACAACTTTTGTTACAATTCAAAAACTTTATATTCAAATTGCAAATGCTTTTGAAACTACAAATTTTAATAATAATAATAAACGTAAATGCGTTGGAAAAGAGACAGAGAAGAGGTTGAAATACAGAGATCTGCGGTTAGAAATTTCTAGAATGTGGAATGTCAAGACAAAAGTGGTAGCAGTTGTAGTTGGAGCCTTAGGAACTATGAGTGACAATTTTAATAAAGAAACTGAGTTGGTGCCACGAAAGCCGATTGCTGAAGATATTCAAAACATTGCATTGAATGGGACTGCACACATTTTAAGGAAAGTACTTGGTTGATTGGTAGAAGAACTGACATAGAAAGGACAAATATTTTTGTTAGTGTTCATTCGATTTAAGTTTTGACCCGGTTCGTAATTAAGACAATTCATTTGTGTCCATTTATTGTTGTTTTTGCTTTTGTTTTTGTTTTTTGTCTTGTGTTTTTTCTTGTATTGTCTGAGGTCCCTGGATGAGACTTGGCAATCATTTTATCCGGCTGCAATACAGCCGAGTTTGACTTTGAATAAAATAATATTAATAATTACAACAATAATAATAAAAACGATAATAACAATCAATAAAAAAATATCCACTACAATCTATTAATATATTTTTTTCCTTATTTAATTGCACGTTCCAGGATAGAACCCGTGGTCAGGAGGTGCAGCATAACCGGTCACTGGAGGGTCAATGATTTGAGGAGGAAGAAGGGAGGGAAGTGTGTTTGTGCTGGAAAAAGAATCCCCTTCAACACGTCCCCGAACATACCGACCAGAGCTGTCAGTTTCATGGGCTGATTTCGTTTTCATTATTACTTGCATGAATAAATATCTTGAATATTAATGTTGTCCATTATTAATTAATGTTAACTATGTTAGAGGTAATCAAATGGGCTGTGTTTATGTTTAATATGTAAGTAATTTAATTGTGATAATTATTTTTGGCTGGACATATTTTAAACAAATAGGTTTAATGGATTTTTAAAAAATTAAATTATTTAAAATTGATAGCATTTAATGAGATATTTAAATAAATAAATGAACATTTAATTAAGCCCAAAACTTAACTCCCAAACGCAACAGCTGTCACCATGGCAACCGATGGATCGGGCGGTAAAACTGCGCCCTTGCTCCAAAGATGAGAATGAAGAGCTGGAGAAGTGCACCATCGATGACGACGATGGTGATGATGACAAAGGTGATGCTGACGAGGATGACAACACTCAACCACGCTTGATGTCATCAAACACCTCAAAACAGCTGAAAGTCTTCTCATTCATCCTCATTTCTCGATTAATTTCTTTTCGTTTCCAGGCGACGATGGACGCCAGGATGGAGGTGATCAAGAGGGAGAGCCTTATGATTATTCTGAGGATCCATGTCATGAAGAAGTTTGCCAGTGTTGCAAGAGGAGGCCTTTCATCTTCAACAACGACCACATCTTCGACAGGCCGGTCAACCAGCGGATCTGCCACAAGTACTTCCCCCCGAGTAAGTCAGGATAATTAGCGATAATTAGTTATAATTAATATAAAAAAAAGTTTCGATAGCTGTTCGAATGTTATTGCTGTATGAGGGCAAAATTAACTGAGAGAAGATTGGATTTTTTATTTGTGTTTGATTCTACTTGTTTGTGTTGCAATCAGTCGATTTTTCTATTTACTGACACATTTAAGCAATTTCTAAAAGCAAGCATCAAGTGGTTCCGAAGATTTGAGCACTATCACAAGAGTTATTGAAAGACGAATTAAAATATCAAGGCCTAGTTATAATAAACCTTTAGAGTCGGTAATTATAATATTGTTTGTAATCATATCGGATTAATTTTCATTTCCAGCTTATCTTGTCGGATCGAATTACGCAGGTTGCACATCGAGTTACAACGTCAATGTTTGCGAGGAGTGAGTTGATACAAACCAGATAACTTTACTTCTTACTGATTTAATAATCATATGTTTGGGATTGTTATATTTCAAGTCATAAATTCATATTCAATATTTCATTTTCAACTTTTAATTGCAGACACATCAATCCCCAATCACAAACTTGTGGATGTTGCATGGGAAATTGAGCAAAACACCTGAGCATAAACATTGAACCCATAATAACACAGTTCCCAGATTAGCACTTCATAAATCGAATTTGGCTCGCACTCAGGTGGAAAAGTTAAAAAAGCTGAAAATACTTCGCATTTAAGATGCCGATTATAATTTTGATACTTTTGTTGTGAAAACTGGAAAGCAACAAACAAAATTTACTTCTCAAATGCATCAGTTGGTTGCAATTCATTTCATAACAAGTCTTGAAACTCTTGAAATCTCAAGCATGCATCCAATATATAAGGGAAACGTTCAAATAAAAGACATGGGGATGTTTGTTGTTCATCAAATAAACTAAAAATTATGCTTTTGTGGGAAATGAAAATATTAATAACTATAACCTTAAAGATTCAACCATGGACAGAATCTCAACATATTCCTGAGGAAAACCATTCAATAAGTCCAAATCACTCATGGAGCAATCATTCGACTTCACTAAAATTACTTTGTGATTTTTCAAATAATGCAGATGAATGCCTCAGAAACTAAAGTAAATCTGGGGCAAAAAAGCTGTGGCAGTTTTATTTTTAGGGAGTGAAACATTTTGCATGCAGTCCATCAAAAAGTCGATAACATTCAACAACAAAACCAATCAAGACGATTTCTTTTGGAGAATCAAGGTGACATATTGATCCACAAATTTTTTCACTTTCTCTGCTTCAATCCTCCGGTCACGACTCTTCATGATCTGTCGGAAAGTGAAACAAAATTACGCACGAGCCATTAAAATTTATGACCATTTCTTTATCAAAATTGAGAATGTACTAAGTTTTATTATGTCATCTGCACATCCCAGAGCAAAAGTTATCAAACACCAAGAAACTCAAAAGGAGAATTGCTTCACATTCTTTTAAGCAGAAATTACTGCAAAACAAAAAATATCTTTCAACCTTTGAAACTCCCTTCCTCATGATGAGTTTGTAATCATCCTTGTTTATCTTTCTGCTGACGTAATATGACTTCAGAGCATCTTGCAACAACTTCTCGATGGATGCCAACCTTTTAGCCTACAAATTAGATCTAAAGGAGAGTCGACTTAAAAAGCATTGAATTACCGAGTCTGACTCACCTTTTCTTCTGCTTTGCTTGCCTTGATTGGTTGAGAATTGCCATCTTTATCTAATTTTATTTCCTCTTCGTCGACCTCGTTGTCCTCGTCGGAATCGACGTCCATTCTCGGATCGGCGTCTTCCATGTCTTTCTTTCCATCATCTGCTCCTTCCTTAGAACTGGAAAGAACCATTCCAAAGGGTTCATGACTCAAGGATTTCTGTTCCCCGTCGGCACTTGAGCAATTGCTGTTTGAGGAGCTTCCGAGCTCAGAAAAATGGGAACATTTCAATTCTTTGTTGTCGTGATTCGATTTGCATTCAAGTTGTGGAACAATCGTCTCCATCTTAACTGTTAAAGAACAATTTTGCATGCAAGTAAGAAGTGAGAAACAAAATTAATTAATAGATTAATTAGTAAATTAATTAATAGATTAATTAATATTGATTATGAAAAACAACTTTTCTCTGGAGTTGAGGAGCTTTTGGTAAGCAAAGATTGATTACTGCTTTCCTGACATTGGTCTGGCAGATTACATTTCATTGGACCATCAGCAGGTTTCATTTTTTTAATTTCTACATCAACATTCACTGTTGATGGTTCCTTCTTGGGAGAGTTTTTTCCGGTCATGGTTTTATTGGAGTCTTTATGGATTTCGCGGTCGTCTTTATCGTCGTCCCCATCATCGTCGCAAACTGGAGAATATTCTCCTAACTTGTCAAAAAAACTACTTTTGGCAGTCCTAAGATTAGCATCGTTTTTGTCTTTACTCTTGTTGATGTCATTTGTTAATGAATTGTAGCTCTCCTCGTAACTGGCGGTCGGTTGGTTGTTTTGGTAGCTGTCATCGGAAGAGTCAGAGAAATCAGAAAATTGTGAATATGGGGAAGAACTGTGGTATCTGCTCTTTGGAACTGATGATGAAGATCTGGGAGAGGAAGTACTGGAGATGGAAGGAGAGGCAACTGAAGATGAACATATGTCAACCAGGAAGAATGAACTTGTAGGCTTTCCATCAGTTGGTAGTCTCAAATCAGGCAGTGGTTTTAAGGGCTTGAGCGTGCCTGAAACACACATTAACATTGTAATGCATAATGAAAATATCCATTAAACATTTTATCAATAGGAACTTGTTACCACCATCTCGACTGATGACGACGTCAGTTGATTTTGAATGGAGTAGAGCCTGTCCGTTTAAAATATCACCCAAGATGTCAAATGATTTCTTATCTTCTGCTGAATTTGAGACTCTGAGAAATGCATTAATACAGAAATTATACTTGTTATTTTATGTTACTGAAAGAAGAATATCATCATCATCGTCACATTAATGAACACTCATTAATAACTCCTTGACTAACCTAGTGGATGTAGATTCTTTCGATTTTGGAGCCTTTAATGTTGAAGAAGCTGGAACTTCATCCCTTTGTAGAAATATAATTAATTTTGTTTTATTAATTACAGGAAATAAACTTAAAAGCATCTTTCTATTGAAATCACTGCAGAACAAAATTTACTTGAAGTTGTGCAAATGAAGTCTGTTCCCATAGATTGAAAGAGAATGCTGTTCCAAAGGATATCTCTGACTTTGACGCGAATGGCTTGATTCTCCGAACAAAGACGGGAGTGACCTTTTGCTCCTCTAGAAAATTAGAAAAATCAATTTAAAACTGACATTTCAGAAGAGGAGAAAGTACAAAAACGAGTTGCTGAACAAACTCTTCGAGATCGTTTTTTCCTTCGTTTTGAGCTTCGTCTTTTCTTGGACCTGCTTTTTGTGGATTTCTTCTTTCTTTTTGATCTGGGACTGCTACGTTTTGTCCTTTTCAGAATGTTCTTAAAATGATAAAAACTTCTCATCAATCCAAAGAAACAATTTGAATGAGTTGAGTTTCTCATCAATTCAAGAAAATAATCAATCATGTACAATATACCAAGTGAACTTTATTGTTTTCGATCTGCCTTGCCTCAGTAACATCCTCTTCATCACTTTCCTCTTCTGAATCATTCACATCATCCTCTTCGCTATCATCCTCCTCTGAGCTTTCTGATATCCGTCTGATGTTCCTCATGACCCTCTGATAAATGAGTGTCCGAGCAATCATCCTGTGGCTCCTTGCATGGGCAGGACCTGGACTGTTCACCTCTAAGAATCAAAACACCAAATCATATTTTGGCAGATTGAAAGTTTAACATGAATCACCCACCACAATCCTCACAAAACCAGTCACCATGAGGTACTTGGTGCAGAGGAGGCATTAGGCATTCGAGGTGGTAACCCTTATTACATCCATCACACAGCAGCAATCTATCTTCACGATCTCCAAGATGGCATATTTCACACAAAGTCACGTCATGCTCTTCCGGAGCTACTCTGTTGTCTTTGTTCTCAACATTTATGATAACTGCCGAATTATCGTCAATGCTCTCCCTTGCAAAAATTATCTGGAATTGTTGCCTGTCAACTGGGCAAGTGTTGACATTCTGAAAAATGCAGAAATATTCATTGATGCATATGCTAAGAGAAATTAGAATGGTTTAGATTGTACGATAATGTACTTCAAATGTTATTTAAAGGTAACAACCTTGGACCACTCTAGAATGCACTTGAGACAGAAGACATGGTCACATCCTTCAGGAGAACCCACTTGGCTCTTATAAAGCTTACCCAAACAAATAGCACATATTTCAGATTCATCATCTGAACTTTCACTCTCAGAAGATGTTTCTTCAATATTTTTTAATTTCTTTTTTTGTGGCTGATGATCAACTTCATCATCAAAATCTTTCCAAGCATTTGTACCTAGTAAATTGATTTCGATTAACTTAATGTAATCCCACAATCTGGTTAAGAATTAACTTGAAATTAATTTGAAATTAAATTTTATAAAGTTTAAGCAGTTTTGCAGCTTGTGTAAGTCAAATCTGATGTATTTGCTTAGCATCACATCTCATTTCATCAAAAGTCAAAAAGTCTGTACAAACTTACTTCTTCTTTTCATTACAACTAATTTTTAGAAATTCAACCGCATCAGCCGAAAAATGTGTTTAAATTCCCGAAGCTCGGGAAGAAACCGCAAGCATTCTGTAAACAAATAGTTAATTTAAGATTTTATCCATAATAAATCCTATTACAACTTTGTACAGTTGTTTAATGTTATAAAAAAAAGCATAGAAAAATGTTTTGTAATTAAATCGGATTCCAAATTTGGTCGTTTTAGCGATTTTGATAGTTGTTTACTGAGAAATATCACGTCAATAATTGAAGATTTCTTGAATTAATAAACTCACTCAAAGTTCGACAAAATCAGATCCACATATTATGAAATCTCGATAAATGTGCCACGTCTTCACACGCGCCCGAAAAGAAAAGGGGTCGACCGCAAAGCATCGCAGCTAACTTTGGCAGTTTTTGACCTTTCCCCGACATGACACAAATCAACATAGCCATTTGAGTGTGTCCGAGCAATCGATCCACAATGCATATTTTATAGCGTTAATCGTTGTCAGGTATAAAAAGGAAGGCCAAATGGCCAAGAGACTTCTCAATGCATCAGTCTCATGGCAAGTGCAACCCTTCTCGGCTCCTATCATTCTTTCATCTTAATCGGTCCTTAGGCAACTTTTATATTTATTATGATATGACTGATGGCACAAATACTTCAATTACAAAAGACGAGACACTAATTTTTTGACAAAAGGTAGTCCTTAAATAATGAATAAAAACAGAACATAAATCAACTTCCTACAAATTCATCAAATTTAAAAGATAACAATGACTCTTATTGAAATATGTAAACTAACATGTAAGAAATATGTAAGAAAATTGCAGTTTTGGCCAGCAAGATCCTTGCACTACAAGCAAGCAGCTAATTACAAATTCAATGCTTCAGTAAGCAGCACCCTGGCTTTGCACAGGAATGGTCTTATTCATTTTGATTTGATATTCTTTCTGGAGTTCTTCCAGTTTTTTCTGCAGCTGTTGCTTAAGCAGAAGGAGTTCTCTGTTCCTTAGATTTACAGGTTCCTGGAAAATGTAAGGTAAGAATTGACTGAACATTATTTTTTTTGCATGGTGGTACTTGATCAGATGCAATTTCATCATTACAAAATACTGATTTGGCTGTTGTTGGTGTTGTATGGAATTAAATATCATCACATCTTACTTGTGACTTCATCTGAGGATTCCATCTCAAGTAGTAATTATTCCAAATCCTTAGCTTCCTCATGCTGGCCACCACAAGGAGAACATGTTTCTGGGTGTACTGGGCACAATACAATGGATTGGTGAAGTCATCCAGTTGTGAATTTATGTAGGACCATAGTGAGACTGTCTTTTCTGATACTTTCTAAAAAATTTTTTAAATGTAATAAATAAAACAACAAAATTATTATAAATATCCATCTGAATTAAAAATAATTAATTACCAAAAGGAAGTTTTCATCAAAAGTAAAGCGAACTAATGCTAAGGCAGGTTCCACATTAAATGAATTTATTTTACTTCAAGAAAAGAACAATCAAAACAAACTTCATTCTTCCTCTGGAGCTCTGAATTTCCTAGAAAAGTTCCGAACAGGCAGCTGTACAAATGATCCAATATGGTGATAAGGAAGAGCTCGTTGAATTCGAATGCATTCGGAAACTGAAAACAGTAGGAGTGAAATACTTAATACAAAGATAAAAGTGATGACTGCAACATCAACAAAGGAAATTCAAACCTGCATGGTCATCTGCCAAACACAGTCAATGAACTGGAGGAAGACTGGGGACCTATCTGAATCTGAATGCTTATCATCTCCATGACCAACTCTCTGAAATAAATGAGAAAAATTAAGCCATTACAAATCAGTAAATCATATCTTTGTGTTGTTTAATTTTTCACAATTCCTCGTTAATTCTAATTTTTAATCAAGATAATAAATAACTTTCACCTGAGCAAATTTATGTCCAAAGCTGATCCATTCTTTCTCAACGAGAACCTCAAATCCTTTGATGGTCCTATAATAAGGGTCCAACATCAGCATTGCCAGTGAAGTGAGCTGGAAAAGTAGTGTGACTTTAAATAAATGAAAAAAATGATTTAAATCTGATCAACAATTTAAATATGACAAAACAATCTTGAAACAACTGATTAAAACTTTTGAGTCAATTCCAAATCAATTGAAAGTGAAAAAACCTGAGCAGTTCTGTCCCAGCCATCGCTGCAATGGACAAGCACAGACGTCTTATTGCTTTCAACTTTGTCTGCAATTCTCACAGCACCAGCAAGTATTTGCTGACAAAAAAATAGAACAGAATTAGTTGATAGTTCCAGAAGTATCCCAATTATAACCTAAATGGTAAATTATGCAAAAGTTAGAAATTCTAAACTTGTTTGGGTATCAAGTACCTTTATGTGGTCAAGCCAATGGGTTGATTCAATATTTGAGAGCCAATGAGCATCATCGAGAGGGTGATGGTAACAAATCTCCTTTAATTTTCTTAAGCTTTAATTCAAAAATAAAAATCATTCATTAGCTTCTTGTGAATATCACTTGCAGTGGTGGTAATTGAGTGAATATTAATAGAATGTACAAAGCAGATTATTAAAATCACTTTAACATGAAAATCATCAAAGTACAAATATATGATCTATGTAATTCCAAACCTCTCCCTCATCACATGAATGTTGTGGATATCCACAAAAATCAGCTCAGCATTCTGATAAGCATCTTCACTTTCATAACCACCTCCCTTTGCCTAGAAGAAAAATAGTCAAATATCAGCCAGCGGATTAGACTCGGGTGATGCAAAAGATATTTTATCATTACATAACAAACACAAAACCAAAAATGTCTTAAATTAACAGAAAGAACTTTTAAGCAAAAACAAAATCCAGCTGTTGTAAAGTTAGGAAAAAAACAGTTTTTAGAAAACGAAATCCCGATCGATCGACCTACTTTGTTGGCAACGGCATTGACTTGTGGCCTGGCGTCCACGATGTAAAACTTGTGCGACTGAGCATTGGCATCCATGATCAACTGCAAATACCTTTCATCATCCTTGCTCCTCTTACCACTGACACCGACCAGGGGCTGACTTGATCGAGTGATTGTCGCTTGACTCTCTGGGTGGATCCAAGACAGCACCTTTTGGGATTGTTCAGGATAATGAATGAAAAGCTAATTTACATAATATTCTCAAGTATTATTATCTATTGCTATAATTCATTACTAACTTTAATTGCTATCAATTTATTTGCAAGTGTTAATTAAATTAATACTAATTATGTTTTTAAACTAGTTTCTTACTGGGATTCGATTTCTGCTACGAAATGTGGCGACACTCTTCAGCTCTTCGTCCATGGCAGACACAGGAACAGCAAGCTAAACAGACAGGAATTTGTTAGCATTTCATGAATAAATTGTTCCATAAATATTATTTAATCATTCCTGTTAAATCCATCGCAAGTTGCATACGTTATGTTTAAAACTCACAATGGCAGGATATGTGTCACAGAAAGTATGGCTCTCATTTATCTTTGATATCTTCCAGCTATCATTTGGAACTCCCTATTACAAATAAAAGCCAAATATCAAGATTATTCCCTCATACGAAATAAAACATGAAACGCATCTAATTAGAGGCATGATTTCCTTAATTTAGGCTCTCAATTGAAGCAATGTAAACACTTAAACATCAAAACAGAATCCAAATTACTTCTGTGTGAACTATTTATTATTTACAACCTGTCTCCTAAGTTCAGCAACAGCATCGTATACAGTCCATCCGTTCTCTTTGAAGTTTCCTTTGTATTCGTATGCAAACAGAGGCTAGAGAGAAAAGTAATGTAATTTTTAATTTGTGAAGACTTTATCAATTCAATCAATCCAAACATTCCAATGCTGTTTTTAAACATAAGATTTGTCCATAAAATAATTGTGATAATCTGTTGTGATTAACAATATTAAACCAACCAGCTTGTTATTAAGTGGGAATGCATACTGAGTAATTCTTTCAAAGACCTGTCTCCTTGTGTGATTCTCTTGCTTGTGTGCAAACCTCAAGTTCCTCATGTCCTAGTAAATTTTCCATAAATTTAATTTCCCTTCAAAATATTTAAATTAATAATAATATTGATAATTTAAATTATGCAATAGATAATATTAATAGCTGTTAACATTGATTCAACTAATAGTTCAAGCCTTGGAAATATGTAACAAAATAATTAATTATCAATTAAACAACAGAACAACAGAAACCTTGCAAATGATTTCAATGCCATACGAATTCTCCCCACTACTTCTGCTTCCTCCGACCTTTTCTACTCGATTTATGACCCCAAGAGGAACATTCAACAAAGTCTAAAATGATGTAAACAATCACATCTCCTCATCTGTTAAAGTCATTTTCAATAGTTTACCTTCTCATTACTGGAAAAGAAGAGTCTATAGTTAGTCACAGAAAGTATTCCTTTGATTGACCCTGTATAAGGGCAGAGGTAGGTGACATCCCTAGCTGGAAATTACATTGCCATTACCATTTGAACTGGATGTTTTTATCTAAATTTGGTAAAAAATTGCTTTGAAAGACACACCTGTGCCCTTCAAGACTTCTCCATGGAGGTAGTCAAATTCCTGAATGATGTCATCTCCTTGACTTGAAGGAACATGGAGAGAAAGGTTATCCTTTAAAAAGCATTAAATAAAGTAGTAAAATTTCAAAAGTCAAGAATATGCCATTGTTTATTTATTTTTTTAAATCACTATTAAATATAAGCTTGCACCTTTGTGGAATGAAAAATTACAAAAGCTCATATAATTTGAATTTCTAAAACATTTTAATTTTTGCTCAAATATAAAAATGAGGCAAATTTTCATAAGGTTTCATAAGGTTCATTTACTGTGTCCCTAGCTATATTTTCCACGGAGGCTGAAGTTGATGAAGACGCGGTCAACGACCCAACAGAATTTGTTCCGGAAAGATGGGCTGCCTGGGCCGAGGGAGAATTCAACAATTTGTTGTCATCATTTACTGTTTCGTGGCCATCACCGTTCGATTCCATTTAAAGTACTATATTTAATCTGTTTCAAAAATGCCGAAAGTAAATGTATCCTTCTCTGAGCTAAGCTAAGTATTAAGGAGAAATGGGATAATCGGTCGGTCCGAATCCCTTATTATTAGAAAAATCTGTGAGGTAAACAGCAGAATTCATGAGACGTTTCATGAGGCAAAAGTAGCGTAAAAATAAACTTATTTGCTGCATAAAAATGCGCTTTAATTGAAGTCGTTAGTAATTTTATTAAATTTGTGTTATTTTTATTAATGCCTGTAGTTTTTTGCTGGTTTTTTTTTACCTCTTCAGCCTTTTCACATTTCGCAGCAAAATATGGGCATTTGCATTAACTCGCTTATTTCAACACTTCTTGATTTATACTATATTTCAATATCTTTAAGGTTGACGAGCAAAGGTCGTCTACTGCAATCACCAATTATCAGCGCTTATGAAATTATGAAACTAAAGAGCAAATGAGTCGGTAAATGTCCATATAACTAATGAGATTCAGATATTTTAAACACGATTTGTAAAGAATTTGGTATATTTTGCTTTTTTCGAGGTGAAAGCAGACTAACTTTTTTGAATTTGTAATCACTGATAGCTTTTGACATGCAAATCAACTTTTACATTTAGCATGTGCTCACGTTAAACCGCTTTCTGGATTGGTTTTTGTTTTTGTTGCTTCGTTTGGCAGCCCTAGCTCTCGAATCTAGGTGTTTTTAGATAAGTCTGTATGTTGTTCAAATACATTTAATAATTACGAAGACATTGGTTATTCAGTGAAATGTCCGAACAATTACAAAAACAACTTCACGATGCTCTTTTTGTGGAAAGTGGAGAATTGCCTGTTACTGATAAAGTGGAGATAAAAGGATACGATTTTAATTCAGGAATTAATTATACTAAGATTTTATCAAGTTTTGCAACTACGGGGTTTCAAGCCAGTAATTTTGCTTTGGCAGTTAAGGAGATTAATAAAATGGTTATTACTTCAATAAATTTTGATTTGAAAATCTTGAAACAATTGATTTTTAATGTTCTTAGTTAGATCACAAAGCAGAACCAGTTCCTGATGAAGCAAAGTGTGAAATAAATTTGGACCCTGTTGGCAGGGAACCTACCTCCTGTACCATTTTTCTTGGTTACACATCCAACATGATTTCTAGTGGTATTAGGGAAATAATCAGATATCTGGCTGAGCATAATATGGTATGGGCATTTGATCATAAGAAATTTAAAATGTCAAAACACAAATAAAATTGTATGCTTATTACAGGTTGATTGCATTGTCACAACAGCTGGTGGTATTGAGGAAGATCTTATTAAGTGCTTGTGTCCAACTTATTTAGGTGATTTCACGTTGCCTGGTGTCAAATTAAGGGATGTAGGAATAAACAGAATTGGCAATCTCCTTGCTCCAAATAGTAACTATTGCAAATTTGAGGACTGGATAATGCCAATTTTAGATCAACTTTTGATTGAGCAAGTCACTGAGGTTAGTTCTTATAACTTGTTCAATATTTTAAACAAATACAAACTATTAATAATCAACAGGAGGTGAAGTGGACTCCATCAAAAATTATACACAGGCTGGGGAAGGAAATCAATGATTCTTCTTCTGTCTGCTATTGGTGTTACAAGGTATACTTACGATTGTAATACAAAAATCATTGTTTCCTTCAATTACCAGTCCATTTAATTATCTAGAATAACATACCCATCTACAGTCCTGCTCTTACTGATGGATCACTTGGAGACATGTTGTACGTCCATTCTTATAAAAATCCTGGCCTTGTTGTTGACATATTAGAAGGTTTGTATTTGTGATTTGCTTATGGCAACTTTATCAACCAAGGGCCTAAATGTAACATACACCGATTAACAGATCTCTGCAGACTGAATACACGGGCAGTCAGAGCCACTTCAACTGGAATGATAATACTTGGAGGTGGTCTCATCAAACATCACATTTGTAATGCCAATCTCATGGTAGAATTGTCTTGGACTCAAATATGGATCTTTATTTCATTCTACTAAATATTTGTAAATACTTTTAAAAGCGTAATGGGGCAGACTATTGTGTCTACGTCAATACAGCAAATGAATTTGATGGATCTGATGCCGGTGCACGTCCTGATGAGGCTGTATCTTGGGGGAAAATAAAGAAAACTGCAGCTCCTGTCAAGGTATTCCACTCAAAGATATTAATTAGAATTGGACTCACAAAGACTAATTATCTTTCAACAATTTACTTAGGTTTATGGGGAGGCAAGCATAATCTTTCCACTTCTTGTTGCTGAAACATTTGCCAAGAGACAAGAATCTTTGTCTAATGGGCAGTAATGTTTACATGCTTGAGTTATGTGAATATAAAATCGTGTTTTGAAGAACTCCGAAGTGGGACAGAAGTAGTTAATTCTATGTTCGTTGATGTTAACTGGTGATAAATGTTGTTCTTTTGGATTAAATATATAAGGGAACATACAATTGAGTTCTCCGGCTCGCACGCGAATCTCGAACGCGCAAGTTAGTCGGTGTGGGACGTTAGTCGCGGGACGGGTTATAGGCGACAGTTTTAGGTGCTTAAGACCCCCCCCTAATTGGCTCTTGCCTCTCTTGAAAAAAAAAAGGAAAAGGTCATCTCAAGTTGTGCGAAGGTTCCGAGAAAAAGCCGAGATGACGTCCCTGTTGAGGCTATTCTTGACTTGGCTTCTATTTTAATGAAAACTTTGTGGTCAGATTCAATTATTCTAAAAAAATATGTAATAAATAAACAAAATATAGTAAAAATGTTTTAATAAGTTTGAAAAACATTTATCAAAGTTATATAACAGCATCAACTTAGTTTAATGTACGATGTAAACAAGCGAGATTTGAGTCGGCTCTGGGCCAGTTTCAGTTGCGATATGTCCACCCCAAAGGAATTACAAGAAGTTCGTTGTTTTGAAACTAATTATGATTTTCAATTATTTATATACTGAATTTTCCTCAAGCATAAGTAATAAATAGGCATTATTATAAGCAAACTGGCATCTTACAATGGCCATTCACACCAGATATATAAGCGAATTTGTGATACTGGCTTCAATAATATGTGATATTTATAGGAAGAATACGAAGTTCTGAAATCTATTTATGAGGGTGATGAGAAGTTTACAGAGATCTCACAAACTGCTTTCACCTATAAAGTAAGGTTTGTGTACATCCAGCCACAGATCACGTTTTCAGACTAAATTACTTTTAGTTTGAAAGTGGCGAAGATTTGGGTCAAAGATCATTTGCAGTTGAGTTTTCATTGACAGAGAATTATCCCGAAGAACTTCCAGGCATCAATTTGGAGTTATTTTACAACTCCTCATTGTGAGTCTTCAAAAATCGAATTTGAGTAAAAGAAAAATAACATGATCATAATCATTGACAAATAATAATTGCTAATTCAATATGTAATGGACCTTGAAAAATGAAAACATATCTTTTAGGAATCGGGAGTCTAAAAACAACTTGAAGTCATTTCTCCTTGATCAGGTATCATCTTAACAAATGCATGCATTAGTCTTAATGTGTTTGTTACACATCACTGCTATCTTCCTAGGCAGCTCCTCTTTTGGGCTCAGCCATGATTTACACTTTAATAGAAGCCCTAAAAGAAAATGTTGACCAGTTGATCATAATCAAAGACACTCCAAATGAAGTCTGTATTAGCTCCTTCTAACATTTTATTAAATAAATATTTGGTTTAGTCACCAATAAAACAGCACATTTTAAAAGTTGCTCCAACTCTAGTGTTAATATTGCAATTAATTTATAAATTCAAACTTTTAAGATGTTTCTGACAAAGTTCGAACATAATAATTTCTGAATTAGCATGTTACAAAATCAGCTATCATTTGTACATCAGGTTGTTGAAGAAAACCCAAGGACTGTAGAAACTTCACTAAGCAAGAAAGCTGAAAAGAAGGAGCAACTCACTAAAGCTCAAAAGCGAAGAATTCTTAACAGGCAAGAAAAGGGTGAATATCCCAGAGGATGGAACTGGGTGGACATAATTCACCACTTGTCATCCACCTCACAAAAAAATTCGTAACATTTATGGCTGACTTAGGTTTGTATTGATTTATGATGATGTAAGTGTGCCTTTCAAAAAAATTCCAATCCATCTGCCTCCAAGTTTTCATCATTAATTGATTGTTCTGCTTCATTGTTGCCTGAAACTTTTATCTGGGGTAAATTTTGTATAAATTACATGAGGTAAAATGGTTGATATTTAAGTAACGAATGAGGAGTGTTTCAAAAAATTCAATAAAACTAACATCGGTTAAACCAAGTCTATTATTGGCTATGTGAGCGACGTTCTTCCAAAGATTTTGCTCGAAGTCTCGCCTGTTGTCCACCTGTGCAAAAATGTACATATGACGATGATAATTATTGGGTAGCAAAGATAGTATTTAATTGAAATCTCTAACCCCAACTGAATCAAAACATCGTCTCCTGAAACATTCATTAGTACTGCATTTAATGAGCTGGGAAATTGAGTCGACCAGCGACTTCAAACTCGTCTCATGCTCTTCACTTGTTATCTCTTTCTTTTTAGATGAAACAAAACGTCGGACAGAAGCATTTTTGCAGACATTTTTATCATCTGAATTATCATCGGCATGCCAACTAAACTGCGAAGGTGTCGAGGAAGACATCAGGGTGACCGCGCCGCTCGTCGTATGTCGTCTGCTTTAGAAAGATTTTGAATTAGAGTTGTATATAATTCTGCAATATTTTGGAGAAAATATTAAATGACAATGACGCAAGTCCGTTCGCACCTAAAAACAGATACTAATCGCATGAAAGCGCAATATTATCTATGACCAATAGATAATATTGTCTGAGCAATCTCTAGCTCCATTATTATCTTATCCCTAACTGAGCACCGTTCATAAACTTGTTCATTGGGCAATATATGATTCCGACCGCTCCAATTGTTGCAAAGATGAGACGTTTTCCATCCTGTCAGTCCTTCTCAAGCTTCCCGAAGTACGCCTTACTTTTAATATTTTTCTTTGTTCTCGAGTGTATTTCACAACGCCCTTAAATCCTTCCAATAGCACCACTGACTTCCGCATCACCACTGCGCCACGCAAAATAAAAACTCTGAATAATTGAATTTCACCAGCATTTGAAATTGGGTTAAAACCACAAACACAATTACAAACTCCTGGATGATCAGCACTATCCCAACAAATAATGTCACTTATAAGTCTTAACAATAATTAATATGATCATTAAAGGCTGTTTTGAATGTTTAAAAATAAAGATCAAAGTGCTTGTGCCAAGTCTGGTTAACATCATTCTAAATATAAAAAATGTAAAACTTTAACTAAAATTCATGTAAGATGTTGTCCAATGCTTTTTTTTAAAGTAGTCTTTGGCAACACAAGCAAGATTTGTTAGCTGGTAGGGATCATTCGTCAAATCATAAACTTCCACAAATTCCTGAAATTAACAGTTACGTACTTATCAGCAAAGTAAATTTTAAAAAATGCAATACTTACTTCTTCATCAAGAAAATTGCAATGTAGAACATTTAAGGAATCATTTATCACTCTTAGACATCTGTAAGTATTATTTCTTGAATCTTCACATATACACTCAGGATGGCATTGCTGCAATATAAACCACAACATATAAATTTTCGTGATTTCACATATGCTCATTTAAAAGCCAGCTAAATGTAAATGATACTTACTGCAACATTTTGATGACTTAAGTGAGGACAGGAGTCAATAACTTCTTGTGCTTCTCCTTCATATTCAATGGCAAAGGCAGATCTTGCTGGTTTCACTTTGTCAGAACCATTCTGCAATACAAGAGGTAGCCAGGACCTCCCATCAGTAGCTATTGAAGCATTGTAAATGCCTGCCATTTCGAGAAATGTTGAAGCCAAATCGATATTTAAAACAGGTTCCTATACAGGTTAAAAAATATCATGAGGCTTATTATGTACCATATTAAATTAAACTATTGAAATTTGCAATTAGACTAGCCCTGACTATCTGAGGCCTTATCTTTGGTCCTCTGACCATTAGTGGGACTCGAATATCAAACTCATATGGCTGTCTCTTATCAATAGGCAGTGAGAACTGCCCTAGAAGAATGGAAGAAATATTCATCACCTATGAGAATTCAGCAGTGACATGCATAAAATCAAGTAACTGAACCTAAATGAAATCCATTGTCAGATGAAAAAATCACATAAGTGCTTGAAAGAAGACCAGCACCTTCCATAAACAAAATTATTTTCTCAACCATATCGTCAACAGATAGCAGAGTACGCCACCTGTGATAAATATCAATAATAAAAAGAGATGCAACCTTATGGTCTGTAAATATACCTGTTCACAAAAGAATCATCGATTACATTCAATGACAAATTACCCATAGGACTTTTAGCATTTCGAAGGAGCCAATGTTTATCCTTTAAAATATGCCATCATTACAGATTACTGTCGAGAAATAGCTTAAGTTCAAAATGGAACTCACGGGAGAATGTTTGCCAAAGTTAGGTGTTCTTGGTGCTTTGATTCCAGAAAATCTACTTTTGTATCGATTTGCAGGGGTAAATGGCGAATGACAAGCAGGAGGTGAAAGCATCATGAAAAATGGAACTGACTTATTAAGTCTTGTGTGTCTCTTAAGAAAATTAAGAGACTTTTCTGTCTAAAATTAAAATCACAATTCACCTCTTTACATTGTAAAGGAAAGTTTGCAATGTGGATGATTAAGGAGATAATCACCTATTTACTAAGAGTATAAGAATAATATGATATAACAACACAACACAATTCTCACAATTACATCTGTAAGATAATCATGTTCTTTGTCAGCATGATATTCAGGAA
>MPNW01000360.1:7847-48614 GCA_011800805.1 Hirudo medicinalis
ACACTCGGACTATTCAGAATCACTCTCGACGACTCGATAGGTGGCCGCCTCGATTGATTCGATTCGATTCGATTCGATTCGATTCTATTCGACCAATAAAGCTTCTTAGTGGGGAAAGATAGTGGTTTAAATTTAAACGACAATTATTAAGCCATTCTACGAGACCGTTGGCTGAGAAAATATGACGAAACTGATTGAAAAATGATTGGAATTGATTGATGATGCTGTGTCAACATTTTTTCTATATTGTGTCACTCATTCTTTAATTTCTTTTGTCTTTTTTAATCGCATGTATTATCATAAATCTTTTAGAAATTCAATTGACTTTGATTTTGAGTAGATTTTGATAGAAATCGGATTCAATAAATCTGAGGTAGGAATCTCTCTCCATGAGTGCTTGGATCCTCTTCTGGGCTTCATCGAAGGTGTTCTGGTCAGGAGAGTTCATGTTGTTGCAGGTGATCTCCCTCGTCCTGGCGTCTATGTTGACCTTTAAGGACAATTTATCATTAATTGATATTTTGAGTCGACTGACTACATTTATTCATTTATCTATTTCATTATTTTCAATCTATAATTATCTATAATTTATTCATTAAAGCCAAATATTTTGGTTGTCCCAATTCCGTACAATCTTCCAAGTAGCTCGAGTGAATTCTAGTAATTTAATTGAATTTGTGTAATTAAATAAGCCAACACTTTTTTTTAACATTCTGTTTATGCCTTATCAAAGCAAGTAATTTAGCACATTATCGATGAATATCTGAGCCACTCACTTCATGGGGAGCTTTGTGGGCGATGAATTCATAAAATATCTTTTGACTTTGAGATGGGATCTGATTTGGCTTCATTTTCTTTAATTCCTCACAGGCCAACCAGAATCGTAAATTCTCCTCGCTAAACTCTGACTTGAGAAACTGCCTGAAGCATTCCAGACCAGCTGTGGATAATTAACTGAATATTTAATAATATGACTCATACAATTGCCTTGCCATTCGTAATTAGCACTACACTCAACAAGTAAGTTTAAAACTCGGCTCAAAAAAGTTTTAATAATTTGTTAGAATTTCTTATAATTAAAATTAATTAATTAATAAAATTAACTAAATTATAATCAATTAAAAAAAATCAATATAAATATTTCACTGAAACTGCAAATTTTTTAGATTACAATTCGATACTGCATGTTCATTCTAACCATGATAAGTTCTGCAGATTAAAAGTGGCTGAAGAATTTTTTTTCATCTAATTGCCAAATAGAATTACGTATTTTTCATTTAATATATTCACCAAACTCATAAATAAAATTAAGCCCACTCTTGTCAGCAAGAAGGTCTTCAATCGATCTGGCCCAGAGCTTGATGCTCGGTACTACCTGCTTCTCGCAGGGCAACAGGTTAATGTTTGTGTATCTTTTCGTCAGTACGTGTATTTTGCTTTTGATGTCGCTTCTTCTAAAAAATTTTGGAAATCTCCTTCATTATCATAATTAGAATCACAATATTTAATTTTATTATAATTAATGATTGTGATATAGATTTATTAAAAGGTTATAATTAACAAATTCAAGTAATCAGTCAAGAACTAACAAACTCTTCTTCTTTATGTCAGGTGATAGAATGACATCGGCCAATTCATGGTCGTATTTCTGAGTGATTTTTTAAGTGTTAATATTATACTATTAATTATTAAAATTATGAATCATTTTTAATCTATTTTTTTGCATCATAATCATTCCAATGTTTTGCATCAATAAATATATTCTGCGTGACATTATAAACAGCTAAAGTCGACTGATGAATTTTTGTTTATGATTATTACTAAAAAAATATTTATGTAACTTAAATTCGCGAATGCAGCCAAAGCGCTGAATAATTACCAAGTCGTTTTGTTATTAAAATCATTTTTCACATTCGCGCCTCTGACGCTATACACTCGGCGCCTTACAAATTAAGTGTTATTTTTATTGGAACAATCCTGAAAATGTTATCTCTATACAGCGCCGGATTTATCAGAGGTGGATGCCCCGGTTCATTGTGGTGGAGGAGGCCCAGAAGCCTCTGCCCCAGTCCTGTTGCCCCAACCCCCCCTGACAAGCAAAAAAGGTTGGCTGGTGGAGTCCACAATGAGGTGAAGGCAACTGTGCAGAGGCACATCCCGACCATGCATAAATCCTGCACTGTCTCTACATGCTTTTGCGATTGACGTGGGGTTAAAAATAACCATGGATTCGTAGTTCTAGGAGGCTGTAAATAACTCTCGAAATCCAATTATAAGACAGATTGTTGTTGTTGCTGCTGTCGGTTACTCACCGACGTCTGTTGTGACATTTGGAGTTAAATGTTCCAAGTGCACAGTGCTGAGCGTTCAAGTGATCGATTCAGAGGAGAAAGAAATGTATTTAGAAATGTATTTGGAAAGGATGTTATGGAAAATTCGTGCGTTCAAATGTTGAATGTGTTTGAATTGATGCTCTCAGAAACTTCCATTTACACCTGTTCTAAAACCACCTCGATTGACAGCGTGATTTCATATTTAAGCGAAAAACAAAGGCCTCCTCAGATTGACCAACCGCTGAAACTTTTCATTCTTCGCAAACAATTGATCTTAAAATTTGCTCACACAAATGAAATTGCGAGGTAAACATTAAAAATGTGCCTCATGCATAAATTTCAATAAACTGTCCAATTATAGCTTGATAACCTTTTTTTCGAGTGAAACAATAAATGATGAGATAAAAACACGAACGTCGACTGATTGAGATCATTGAACGATTAAGCAATCAGAAATCAATCAGGCATTTTCCACTTTTCGCATAATAAAGTTCAAATTGTGGTATTCAAAATGCACATCAATTATTGCATGATATCCACATATTTTCCTACTTTCTGACAACAGACTTAAGCTTCCAGACTGGCACTTTTGGAACTACTCGCCAAAGCCAAATTGTAGGAGAGTTATCTTAATGCGAGAGTCGTGGTTTAAGCATGACAAAAAATGTTGCCCTTCAGTCATTCACTGATCCACAATTCCAGCTGCAGCTACCATAGCCATTTATTTGCGAGTCCAGACAAACTAATTCAAACCCTTCCACACAAACAAAAGTGATAGATGGAGCCACCTGATCAACCAAACAAAATATTCTACGATCTTTTATTCTTAAGTGCACTGAACTTCAGCACGATGCTAAAGAGTTTTTATTTCAAAACTATGGTCTTAACTCCCTCGATTAAAATAAGTTTGTAATATCTCTTTAAATATGAAAGCCACAGAATAAGGTTTTAGTTGAATTCAAATGTATTCAGGTTTTATAGTTATGTCTCTCATTTGCCATCATTATTATTGTCACTGTCACAGTCATCATCACCGTCGTTATCATTATCATTACCATTATCATTACCATTATCATTATCAGTATCATTATTTTATCATTTGTCATTTGTTAGAGCAGGAACATTAAGCATGCATCATTAATAACCAGCTAATTGATTAACGAAAGACTAAATGTTAATCTGGTTTCAAATATTCATGCATGCAGATTGTCAATATATTTGACACAATTGTGAATATGTCAATCACTGTGGACAAAATTTCTCTTCGTTAGACTGTGTTAGAGTTCTTATCTTTTCGGGAAATTATAAAGTTAAGTTAACATTGTTAATCAAAGACCCTTTTTAGTTCTACTCTGACCCATAATTTCAGGGTCAAAAACTCCAGGGATTGTGCATTTCTATGATTTTAGTGGTCTTGAAGTTCTGTTGAACATGTTGTTCTTGAATTCACTCTAACATAACTCTGCATCGTTATCGTTATTAAACTAAAATCCAACGAAGAGTATCGAAATATATCATGAAACTGCCTAATGGCGTGTCTACTTTAGGCTCTGATTCATCTTTTCAATGGAAATGCGAACGACAATTATGCCTCTGAGAGAGAACTTTTGAATTTTTCAATATTTCCTGACAATCATATTTGAAATAATTAATAATAATTGCGAAACAATAATTCCTTCGAGCTTCCTTAAAATCCGAAACGTCCGTAATTCTCATTTTGAAAATAATTATATTTCAGTTACTAATTGCTTTTAAATGGCTAAAAGGCGAGGTGATTGAGAGGTTATCAACAGCGCATTTGTAATAAATTGAAAAATATTTTCAAAACTTCATTTGATCAAATTTAATTTCTCAAATCATTTTGCAAAACATCTCAGCCACTCTTAGCTGTCGACATGTTTGTAAGATGTATGTTGTAAGTTTCGTCATGAAACGCAGTGATCTGAAGCGACTTGCAACAACGAGTGCCACTCACATCCTCCAAATCATATTTCCATGCTTAATTCTCGTCAATACGATTATGAGAAGAGTGGTGGTTGATTCCAGTAATTGGAAGTAATTGGAAGTTATCTTTACAATGAAGCTTTTACTCGGACGTTAATGAATGAGTGATTGACTGACTGAACGAACGAACGAATGAACGAATGAACGAATGAACAGCCTTTTAAGCAGAATATTTCATTGGTGGACTTCGGAGTTTACGTACCTCATTCCTGTTTACTAGTCAGCAGAAACTTAACTGAATTTGTTACCTGAGTACGAGGTGCATTTATAAATATAAAAATAAAGAACTGCACTGGTTTTATACCTGTCTTCCAAGTTTGTCTATTCCGTCCAAACCATCATTCCCATTTCCGGTGCTCTGGCTTCTGCGGATTGGCATGAACAAGCGTCTGATGCCACTCTTGTTCTTTTTGAAATTTTTTCCCTGTGACGTCATCATCTCCGGTATGGACTTGGTGGAATCATGAGTTCCTGGATGATTAATTGAATGTTGAATATTAAATGAGAATCTTGAAAATTGATTAGACGTAAAGAGATCTGTTTGCCAACGTGAAAGAAGGGAGTTTTTAGGCAAACAAATTTGATCGACTAGTTACCAACGTCGTGCTCCTCCCAAATGTCGCCAGAACACAGACGATTTTCGATCTGCTTCAAAATTGTTTGTTCAAATCTTCCGCTAAGCAGAATAAAAATTTATTAAAAAAACATTTTTCTTTGGAACGTGAGCTTGAATGAATGATCGTTCCCCGGATGATGTGTTTGCAGGACTGTCAGCTCTTACGGAGAGAAAAATGTCTCTAGGAAGCGTCCACTCCTTTTTCATCCATCTTCCCATCTTGGAGTACAGAATAGCATAAGACTCTTCAAATCTGAAATCTCGAACTCATGCTTGTTTGAGCTCATCTCTACGATCGAGAAGCAAGTTTTTCCTGATGAAGGATCTTTAACATCCCAATCGTTAATCAATTTGTCTTTTTTTTTTCAGACTTTTGGACTTGGGATTGTCGGAGAACTTCAAGGAGCGGTTAATGACAAGAATTTGCAAATGCAGGCTAAATGAAAGTACTAAATTGAAATGCTGTGAAGTACTGTGGTTTAATAATAAGATGAAATTTCCAGAAAAATTTTTTGTTAATATTTTAAGTAAATTTTTAAGTTTAATATTTTTTTTATATATTTTTAAGTAAAATATTTTAACAATTTATTTTTATATCTTCATGATCATTTTAGCATCGGTCACACACTCTTTTAAATACTTGAAAATATCCTTATTAAGCCACCACAGTTTCTTGAAACACTTTTGACTCAAACAATTTGTCCCTTTCCAATTTGTGAAAACTATCAATATATCCAGATAATTCAACCAAGCCACGTGTGAATTCTAGAGCAAAATATGTTTTAAGATTTTTATTACTTTTAAAGGTTGTTTTGACTATTTCTCGCTGCGAGACTTCCAAGGCAAATTTATTTTAAACCCTGGAATGAAATGATTAAAAATCACGCGACAGTTTAAATAAATATTTTTTGCTGATTCTTTATTTATTGTTGCTTATTGATCGGTGAAGTTCCACCGAAGTCTAACCCGAAATTGATCAAATCGATCAAATTGATCAAGAACTTCTTCTGATCCACGTTATTGTTCACCACTTTCTCTGAAGCAGTGTTTCCCAACCTGAGGCCAATGTTCCACAGGGTCAACTAGACTTTTTAAGGAGGCAATTTGAAAATTCGTACTTTAGGTTGACATAATGGTAGTGTTTTTCACTTTCAATTTTCAAGCAGACGTACTGCATCAATACAGTTTAAAAAAGAAACAATGACTGCATGTCATGGCGTACGTTTTAATATTCAGCGATATATTAATCACTAATTTATTAATAATTACTTTTATTTTAAGTAACACGATCGAAAACTGAGCAAAAAAAGTAAACAAAACGAGCGACATATTGGAATTACATTCCAGTTAGACACTGACCGAATTTCGGCTTCAGTTCCTTCTAAAACTAATTTTTGACTTTCGAAAAATCGCATTCGGTCTGTTTCTAATTCATGTAGCCTGTTTGTTTGTTTTGTTTATTTAGCCTAAGTTTTGTATTCATTTTGTATTCGATGGCATGGCTTTGTGGTGAGACAGAAGCTAAATAACCTGTACTGCCTTAAGGCGCTATATAAATGGTTAACGATAAAAAAAAAGCGTCTCCGACACTAAGAAGTATGGCGCTGTGTAAATTAAGTACATTTACATTTGCCCAAATTTAACGAACTTTGGAAGAAACTTGTTGTTACCATTCCAATCCTCATATTTAGCTGAACATGGCTTTAGTGCCGCAAATGATTTGCTACTGAAGAAAAGAAATTGACTGCATATCACTACACGAGGAGACTTGAGATTGAAAGTAACTAAATCGATGCCTATTTATTTTTTATTATAAAATCTCTAATATAAATGCAGCTCGCATCAAGCTCAAGGTCTGAGGTTGTCCTGATCATCCAGATATGATAAGGACGTTGGACGCATCAACCTCAAGTATCCCACCAACAGTGAAAAACTAACTTTCACTTACTTTAAGCGAGCTCCAATTGTGTTATTTTATTGTTCTAATAATTAAAATGATCGACTTTGTTACATGATTTTTGGAGGTGGGCTCTGGATTTTATGAAAATGATTTAATGGGGCATTGGCCAAAAAAGGTTGCGAAACACTGCCCTAAAATGTCACACACTGTAAACAAGCCCCACATAGCCGCATATTTGTTGTAACGTTTGATTCTTCCTTATGTTTTTAGATTCCATGAGCTACAAATCTAAGATTTATGAGCTTTTTATTGTGACAGATTACTATATACCTGCATCAGTTATTACTTTTAATGAAACAATATTGTTAAATTAATGAAATTTGCATACCTTCATCGGGCCGATCAATCACATCCTCGTCTGTCAGGTGCCTGCGTCTTTCCTTTTTCTTGTCTTCAACCTCAGTTGCAAGAGCTCCATTCGCCTTGTTGATCAAGAGAGGACTTGAATTGGATTGTTTCGTGTTTTTCATGAGTTGTTTGTGACGCTGCTGGATGAGTCTTGAGACTGGAGGTGCAGGAGTGCTGATCAAACGTGTGAACGTCGTGTTACCAGTTCCAAATGGGACTCGATCCTTGAGTTTCGAATCTTCCAAAAGGGATTCATCTTTCGACAACTCATCCGATGGAAATGTGCCTTTTTCGAGCTCTTTCTGGGATTGAACAGGAGGATCAGAACTTAAGTTTTCTATCTCCGTTTCTAATGTCTTGATTTTAAAGTTGATGGCCTCAATTGAGTCTTCTCGCTCTGTTTGTGGTTTCACGGATGCTTCAATTTGCTCTTCTTTGTCTTCAGAAACGTCGATAACCTCAGAAGGTCCATTGGGAAGAGACACTGCCTGCAAAATAGGCGGGTGATACAAACTCGAAGTAGAAGAAACTTTCAATCGGTTCTGATTCGAAAATGTATCCGAGGATCCTGGCCAGTCAAATTTGTCCCCGAACATCACAGGAGGACTGAACACCCTGTGCCTGTCGAACAAACTGTGCTTGTAGTCGCGCGAGGGCTGAGGAGTGCTCGTGAGGAAAGCAATTTTAGCCATCGGAGTGGCGCTTTTCACGTCATTTCCGCAAGAATAGCGATTGGATATTATCAGAGGCGTGCGAAGTGCCTGGTTACGATGACGAGTCAGGTGGTCGATTGATTTGTTACTGCTGATGTAGGCATTTGTCGTATTCGGTGCTGCATTGTGATCCGCCGAGTGACACCAGCTGTGGTAGACGAAATCCACAGGTTTGAGAAGAGGAGAAGGAGATGACGACGAAGATGAGGACTGAGAGAATGGAGAGCACGGGAACGAAGGGGACTGAGAAGGTGAAGGACATTTGATCACAGCTACAGAAGGAACTCCACCGGAAATTGCCGACGGTGAAGTGGTTGCCATGGTAGAATTGGAAGCAGGCGTTACCATTGGATCTGCAGAATAATCAAGATGCACTTGCACAAAATACACTTTACACGAATGGCTTATTGAAATTTACTCGATTTATTAAAATTACGAATATTATGTCTGCATGAATTTCATGACATTTCATGACATGACTCATAGCATCAGAAAAATGATTTATGCGTTTCTTGGAGTAATTCATATTCATTAAAATCCAGTAAAATATCAATTTTTGACGGGACCCACTGCAGGCATTCATTGTAAAAGGACACAAAAGAAAGAACCCAACATATTTTTAGTGTCACGGAAGCGATTCGATCTACAACTACAATTTACTACTGCAACTACCACGATTTCAACTACATTTCTAAACTACATCCAAAGTGATTTCTTCCTCCAAAGACGAACAAAATTTTAACTCAGCCAACGAAGGAATTGACAATGGCAATTAACCCAATCATGGTATTTTTCTTGAGGAGCTAATTATAGTATTTGTCGTGATGATGCCGTTCGAGGTTGATGAATAAATTTAATTGTCATAATTAATTATAGCCACTATTCAGTCTGCTTCGTGAAATTCAATTCTAAAGATGCTCGGAGGCATTTATTCCATTCACTGTCATTAATTCATTACGATGCATGGGAGTACAAAATTTGTTAATCAACGTGGAACCGGTAAATTTCAGCGGCGTGATTCTCGTCTCATTTTGGCATTGATTTTTGTGTGTTGCATCAGACGTCAGGTTCAGAGACAAAATTCTTTAAAGAGGTATTAAGATCTCAGAAAAAGATTTAGACAGCGGTTTTTGTCAGAGAATTTGTAGTTCTTATGAGTTGTGATGCGAAGGTGTCTCGGAAATTGTTAATGAGTTATTAAAGCATTTATAATATGACCTGTAAAAGTAAACTTAAGTTAATAAGCAAACATCAATAGAAATAACACATTAACATTTATAACGACTACAAAATGGAGTATCACCAATTACAATGGTTTGCGAGAACATTTACGTTTGTGCAAGGATTTGGACCTTGAATGAAGTAGCCAAAGTTGTTTTGATTGGATTTTGGAGCCACTTTGATATTTCAACAACAGTTTTGATTTATTAAAATTTGTTCAAAACTCGAATAGCGAGAAATTTGAGGATGAAAGCCGACCTTCTCAACAATTTGTTTCTAAGACTGCAAAGAATTTCGATTGTTAATTGTTACAAGACAAGGTTTAAGATGTTTTAACAAGGTTTGTCTGGCTTTTCGAAAGTGTTTTTTAATTTCGCAAAGTGACTTTATTGGGTACCGCCAGAGTACTGATTGCCAGCTGGACCATGTGCTTGTACTAATAATAATGTTAACATTAACAACAACAAGAAAGTCAAAATAATATTAGTAATAAGTAATAGTAATAATAATGACCATAATTAATATTGTACTCAGGAGATAATGATCCAGAACTAGGTTCAAAATAAATGCCAGGTATGACGTGTGAGTATATCATCGGCCAATATCTCAGGGTCTACATTGACAATGATGAAGGATCAATTTTATGAGAA
This sequence comes from Hirudo medicinalis, assembly GCA_011800805.1. Taxonomy (NCBI): domain Eukaryota; kingdom Metazoa; phylum Annelida; class Clitellata; order Hirudinida; family Hirudinidae; genus Hirudo; species Hirudo medicinalis. The sequence goes on from MPNW01000360.1 coordinate 17,693, forward strand.
GCAGGACTGCCAAGTTAAACGAATCCTACGACTATATTTCACATCGGTTTTTTTTAGCGCAAAAATTAACTTCATGGAAGTTTTCAACTCTTTCGAAATATTTTGAAACTACTCAAAAAATATTCAATTGCTTAACGTGCGATATGATGTCAAGGATGAAGAAGGTGATGATCAACGTAAAACGTATTAATTGCTGTGCTTTTTTCATTGACAATTTGGTGTATGTGGATGAACATTCCCGAGTAATTCGAACAATTAATCTATGACCTCTGTCTTCGAAATGGTACTCATAAAGGGCACTCATCCTCTGATGAATATCGACGAATTTTTCCATTTACGAAGAGAATCAACGATCACAAATAACCAGCCATCCATCGATGAAACGATAAAGCCCTTTTTTTCTGGAGCCATGTTTGTTCTCATCTCATCGGCACGGTCAACAAATTGTGGCATGAAAATTGATGGAACTCGGCCTCCATTTTTCATCTGCGCTTCTTTGGACTCAACTTGTCATCATTATCATCATCCTAGCAATCGAATCAACAACAACACTACTTACGATGCTACATATTACGACGTATGTCTTTCGTCGACACTGCAGACTCAGAAATTTGATTTAGGAACCGACATGTTTTCCGAAAACAAGTATCTGCCGATGATATGCTGTCCTGGATTGTTGCAAGCGAGAAACATAAAAATGTAATAATTCGAGAGGAGAGAACAAAGAAATTTTTAAGAGTCGAGCCACATGCTTTTGAGCTTCGAGTACGAAAGAGTGTATGGATTAATGATTGGCTGGAACAAGTAGCAGAGACAATCACAAAAGGAAAATTGATTATCTAATTATGCAACGCATCGACGAAGCTAAATGAGCAAATAAAATGCTAAAATCTGGGCATCTTATTTGTCAACATGGCGTCTTTTACAATAAGATAAGTGGTCATAAAATCGCGCTTGAGTGTTGAACCGTTCATGCCGGGATGGCTAAAAATAAATTTCAGAAACCAAAACCGTCGGAGAAAAAACAGAAAAAGAATCAATTATTTCGAGTGTGTTTCAAATGAGATATCAATTCCCGAATTAAATATAATCAATTTGCTCTTGAAATTTAGTGATTTATAGATGCGCCGGATTCGTTTTACAAAACATTCAAAACAAACTGAATCATTCGATACAACGTTATCTCGTCCAAAATGAACACTAAATGACATTTAAAAATTATTACAATTCTATTAATATACCTCCTGGATAAGGTTATTCTCATTGAAATTCGTGTCTCGAGATAACAATTCCGAATGCAGATAAGAAAATTGTCCAATTAACTGTTAATTTGAACACGTCGTGAGGCACTGCATAGTGTAATCTGGCTTGTTAATATTCTCTTCACTCAATTACATTATTTTCAAATTTCAAAATATACAAATAAAATAAAACGCACCCTCTCGTGTATAGTATAGAGCAGACGAATTTTGTCTAATTCTGTTGTCGTTGCAATGGATGATCAGACTCACGAAATAGGTTCTTTTTCTAAAGTCAATGCCGATTTAAAATTCCGCAAAAACCTTCAAGAATAAATCGCAGTTTTCCTAGTTTTTAAAAGCTGTTCGACTCCACTGCTAAGAATTCCTTCAGTCGAAGTTATCGGGAACGAGCGCTCAAAAACAAGGGAGAACTCAGGCTGCTAGTTCTCTTCGCCTCGTATTTACGTCGGTGGAGAATTATATGGAGAATAAATAATTGTCTTTTTTACCTGAAAAAGTTTGCTATATTTTAGTCTCTAAGATAACATCATGAAGAATAACGCACAAGCGAGCAAATAACTTAGAAATAGCTGCACTTTTTAAATGACACTCCGGCCACTCCTACTTGTCGTTCTTGAGAACTTTCTGGTTGTAAATTGCGTTGCTTTCCGACTTGTTCTATTTTGTTGATGTTCTGTTTCTCATGCAGACATTGTTTTACACTTCGATCTCGCATGTTGTTACCCACTCCTCAATTCTTCCAGATCCAAGAGCGTTTTAAATTTTCCTGGCTGCAACGCGCACACACGTCCTTAATAATTGGGTGTCATTATGTCCCGAAATCGTGGATTTCAGTTTAATTGTCACGTTCTGGAGCGTGTGAAAACATTCGCAAAGAAATTGTGGAAGTAGAGGAAGGAATGAAAGAGTTAGCACAATTAAGTTGTGATAACTCGCGGTTGAGGTGTTTATCTTGTTTGCGTCTTGGAATATGGAGGTTTTTGTAATAGCAACTGGAAAGGAAAAATGTTTTAGAACGAATCCGAGCGTAAGAGACGATCAATTATCTCAGGAGCCTTCTTGGAAAGCAATCTTAGACCGCTTCCAGAAGCATTAGGTTTCATCATTTTTGATTCGAATGAGGGAAATGATTCGAACGAAATGATCGGAAATGGCGCTTTATGAGAAATGAAGGATTAATTTCCTTGAGAACGTGGTTGATAACTTGGAAAGAAAGGGTGGGAGTCACGATACTTCGAAATTGAACGTTAACGATGCCGAATGATTTAAAACTCGTAAACATTGGCAAACCACCCACCAGTTTTTGGAGTTTTACGCAGAAACTTTCGAAATAAAGTTTAACATTCCGTTAATTTTTTGAAACATTAAAACATTGTTTATACAATTTTCAGGATTCATTGGAGCAAAGTTTGCACTTTATTTTATCAGAGATGTATAGTAACAAGACATAAAGCTATTGAATCTCATTTTGGCGTCAAGGTGATCAATTTCCCAACAATTTACCCATCCAATACTTTCCTCTTGTTCCAAACAATTAAAATCTATAGGGTAATGATAATGGGGAAAAGATTTCTGATCTTAAATAACTCTGTTTTGAAACAATTTGAATTGGAGCCTTCGTGGCGTTGGGGCTCCAGTAATTTCCAGGTTTGTCCAGTTGGTCAATGGGAATCCTGGATCTTCTTTCTATGCCAAAAAGCCACAAGCTCAATCTTTGATAAATTTCATTCCGTGATCACCCTTTCTGACTACGATGTTGCCATGATAGGGAACAACTGCACTTTATGCTCATTCTCTATAGAAAAACCTACAAAGCTTATCAGATTCAGTAAACATATGTAACAACAGCAAGATATTTGAAGTGGCTGGTCGGGAGACTGAATTGCTGCAAATTTTTGTTTTTTACAGAGATGTAAAAACAGGTATTTCCTCTGCCGTTCGTAATTCAAATATTTAAACTGTGGAGCACGTAACTGTCAATGCTTTGTGATTCTCCCAACTAACCAAGTTGTTATTAATCACTTTCCAACGTTACAAATTAAGACCTCAAATTCATCAAACATTTGTTTTTTAATATAGTTTTGTTTCAGTTTTGTTTGTTTTTCAATATTCTTCAAATTTTCTTTTTCTTCTATACATATTACAAGAGTGAATATCTGACGGTACCCAAGAAAGATGATAAGTCCTGCATAAATAAAATTGATCAAAATAGTTGATTACACTCATTTGTATTTTTAATGATTGATTTTTAGACCAAAAAAAGGTCTTTTAAAGCAAGTTTCATGCTAGTCATTGAAATATTTTCCATTTAATAAATTGATCTAACCATTTATCAATTTATTTATAACTCCCACTTTCTAATAATGAAAAAGTTTGGGATACTTTAGACGAATTCATTTCTTCTTATCTGGATGAGTTTCTTTGGCATAGGATGCTTGAAGACAGGCGTTCATGCTTCCATTGCTTGCATCGGAACTCATCCGGGAGTATTATCGAGTTTGTTTATTTATTATTTATTTATTTGATTAAAGTCCGTTGCATAACTAAGATGATTTGGACTTTAGTATTATCGAGTCTGAATCAGACCTTATATAGGCTAACCTTTTGCTTTTAATCATTTGTTTGCGGAGTTTTGTTATGAATATTAATAACGGCTGTTTTGCCAACAATTTGAATCTGGACTTTTTTCCTTTTCTGTTTACTCTCTCGTTGAGCTCGCAGTATAGCCAAACCTCAGTTAATTAACTCATTATTACAATAAACTTTGGATACAATAAAACATCTCATCAGTTCGTGTTGTTCAGTTTCCAGTAAATAAGCCGAGCGACGAATAAAAATGGGGCAAACTACAATTTTCATAGTATGAAAATATAGTATTAAATATTATGTCGATGAAAATAAAATCTTATGCACAAAACGAAACCTTAACTGAATGTTTGTATAATATTACATAACATAATGGTTATTTTTTACGAAAAATCTCATAAATGACAGCACATACACGGTCAGAAGGCTCAATCAAGTTTCAATAGATATTCATCACCGACATATGCCGACAGGAGAACTAAATTCTTTAAGGCGTGAAAATAAGCTGAAATAACTTTAAAGTAAAGATTGTCAAACAATAAATAACATGCGCATTATAGTTTTATAAATATATTTATTTTTTATTTTCTTTTGGTTCTTGAATCAGGAATTCGGGAATTATTTCAACATAATTTCTCAACTCCGGCAATCCGTTTCAGTAAATGAATGTACAGATGAAGAAAATTCATCAAACGTTGTCTGAATTTCTTGATTGGGATTTCGGTACATGTTGACAACATTTTTATTTTTACATTACAAATTAATTTTAATAATCACACAGGCATTTCATTTGAATATTTCAACAATATTTGATTAATTGTAATGTTTGGGAGACAATGCTATTTACATTTTAAACTTTACAGTTTTACAGTTTGTTTTTAACTTGATTACTGGATGTGTTTAAACTGGACAGTGCTGAGATGGGTTTTGTTCTACAATATGATATGGAAATTTATTTGCAAAAATTTTGAAAGAAAATATTTCAATGTTTTTCAAATATTTTAATGTTTTTGTAACTTTTAAACCGAATCTAGTGCCAATGTAAATAGAGGGATTTTCCGCGTTTTAATCATCTCCAATACGCCCTAACAATGTCCAAAATGGAAGGTACGCTGATTTACATTTGAGTAATTTTTTTTTAATCACTTATTTCTGGAATTAAAAAATGTTCTTGTTTCGACTTAGACGTTCTGTTCAACTTAAAGGTAAGTTTTTTTGTGATTGACTTAATGGTCTAGAATTTTGTTATTCAAACATAAACATTGTTTTTAAGTTTACCACCAAACAATTGGAAAGGTTATCCAAAAAGGCTGAAAAGGAACAAAAAGTACAAGAGAATAAAGTTAAGAAGGTAAGATGCGAATAGAAAATTAAATTAGGATTTTAGTTTAACTTCAAGATGATTTGTATTTCTTATTGAAACTTTAATATAAAAAATGCTAGTTTTTGGACACGTTTTGCTGTTTATGTAAGTTTACTTTAAGAAATTGTTAATATTAACATTAAAATATCCCCCTAGGAATGCCATTTATGTACTGGGTTTGCTAATAACAGCGCTAATTTGATTACTTAATTCAAAACAATCTACATCTACATGATCTGTCTTCTTGGTTGCAAGGCGATAAAAGAGAAAAATGTCGAAACGGCCCGAGTTTACGCAGAGAATGCCATAAGGAAGAAGAATGAGGGACTCAACTACCTGAGGATGGCAGCCAGGGTGGATGCCGTCTCTGCCCGCGTTCAGAGTGCCGTGACCATGAAAGACGTGGGTTAATCAAAAATTGTCATTAATTTATTTATTTAGTTGTGAAACATGCTGCATGAGCAGAACATTTGTTAGAACTTTTGTTACATTCAACTTAGTAGCTGAGAACAACTACTGGGTTACAATTGGTCAAACCACAATTACGTTCTTCATTCATTGTCGCGTCGTAACAATGTTTGTGTTTCTCAGTCCTGCTGTTTCAATGTCCTTGTCACAGTAAGTCTTGTTAACAGGTGACTAAAAAGATTGGTGAAGTGACTAAGGCACTGGACAGAGCTCTTGCCTCCATGAATCTTGAGCAAGTGGGTTGAACTTGATGATTATAGCTGGCAATATTAAGCTCTTTCTCCTACTACATCATCAAGCAATTTTATCTGATTAAATGACTAGAATTGAAAGAACAAAATAATGTGATAATGGATAATCATTAACATTATCATGAAATTAGAATTGGCTAGTAGTTTTAGTATTGTCTCTTGTGGCAGTTCTAACTCACTCATTCAACTTTTGCTTTTACAATGTGCATGCAGGTGTCCAAAGTTATGGAAAAGTTTGAGAAACAATTTGAAGATTTGGACGTCAGAACCACGGTTGGTGGACTTTTTCAATATTGTCAACTCACAAATTACAGTGAGAAGTCATGAATCACCACAATTAACACTTAAATATGTGCCACAGTACTTTTGGATCAAAGAGCAATTCTCACCCTGTTTCTAACTGCCAACAAACTTTACAAGGAGCACTGCATCTTCACAAGCTGCTCTTAGCCATTGAATTATTAATTGTTGTTGTTACTACCTAATTAATTAATTATTAATAATTAATATTGGTAATTAATATTCACTGAAGACTGTAGAAGAGGCGATGGGAACTGCCACTACCCTCTCGACACCTCAGGATCAGGTCGAGGCCCTCATCAGGCAGGTGGCTGCTGAAAACGACCTCGAACTGACAGACAAACTTGTCGACCTTGAACCAACGAGGGCAAAGGTGAAGGCCACAGCAGATCAGGAAAGGGAGGACATGTTGGAGAGAAGGTCGAGTGATTGGATATTGTCGTATTGCATTCTACCACCATTGCATTGTATTCCATCACCGCTGTGATGCATTCTACCACCATTGCATTGTATTCCATCACCGCTGTGATGCATTCTTTGTTGTGAAGTAAAGATTGGACATAGAATGTTAAACCAATTTCAGCTCAAGATTCATATTAGATTCATTTCAAGATTCATTCAAGTATTAATTGCATTATAAGCTACGTCGACTTTTCTCATTCGCCTGCCTCTCGCTTTATTAGCTGTAAATCTTCAAAACTCGAGTGATGAAGACTCCACATTACTGACAACTGTACTCCTTAAAATTACAGATTAGCTGCCTTGAGGAATTAAAACAGTGCACCAAGTGTGGACTGTTTCCAAAAAGGAAATCGTCAGTCAAAACATATATGAAGAATAAATATATTTTAATTGTTTTGAGGTTCAACACAGTTCTTTTAATGTGCGCTGTAATAATCTCATTTCGATATGGCTAGACACCCAATAAGTTCAACTTATCTAAACCTTGAAATGATTATTTTGTTGTAAAAGATCATTCTGTATTAATTTATTATTAATGATAATCATCTCAGCCATGTGCATTCAGGTGCACAAAAATGTTTTGCATCTCATCAGACATGTCAATTATTATGCAACTTGATCATAAATTAATGATTAAACATCTGAGTGATCAGTTTTTAGTTCGTTTTTGTCTCTGTTTACATGGATGGCTCTTATGTCGTCTCACAGGTTGAGTTGCTTTTCTGATTCCCAATGCAGTTACGGTTGTCTTACACTGTAATCCGACACTAATTTTGGTTATCGTATTTTCAAAGTTCAACCAGCCATAAGCATTCAGAAGTCATCACTTGAAAATCCTTCAACATCTGCTCCTTCAGCTACCAATCCTGACAACCCTCATCACTTGCACCACTGCCTTAGACATCTACTCACCACCACTTCCTGATACCTCGTTCACCTTATAAGATGATGAAGATGAGAATCCCGACAGTCCTTTAACTCAGGACATGTAAAAGTTTTCTTAGCTGCACATTTCAGCATAGCAGAGATCAATTTATTTATTACTGATTAAAATTGCACAATATTCCTAGACAAAAAGCATGTACAACTATTATTTAATGTGGACTGGGAATTCTCAGCTTCTGTTGAAGTACTTTTTGACGACCTCCTTCGGCATGCAGAAGACTTCATCGATTTCATCGAGGCCCTCAAAGCCCATGAGGGACAGACCGGCAAGTCCAAAGAGGGTGTGGAATGGATCGGGCTGGAATTGAATGCACGAGAATTGTGGGTGATAATGATATGATTATCAGCAGTTAAATATTGCCCATAATAGAGTGATTATTAGTTACCCTAATGTTTTCAATGAAGACGAATTGCGCATGGTAGTTTTATGAGCATGAGCAGCATGAAACTTGTAGTGACAGCAATGATACATGTAATGGTTAAGTGGTCGTAACTAAATGAATTTTTTAATTAATAAATAATATAATAATTAATTATATCATTATTTACTGGCGCAATGCTCCATTTAACTCACCATGTCACCTGGACGATCTGCAAAACCACCTGTCTCGTCGTCTTGCGATGCCAAGATGAATTTTATCAGGTGCTCCTGTAAATTTAATGAATAAATAATGCAATGATTGTGAACTGTGAAGGAATGCTGTTAGACTTCTTTATATGCCAGCTAATCTTATGTTGCTAAGCTTTCTCCAGATCTTTTTTCATCCATTTTAAGTACCTCACCTTATCAATCCAGTGAATCTTCTTGATCATCTTCAGCGAAGCCAAAACCCACCACGAATAGCAGACGTCAGGTTTTTTCTCAGGTCGTCCTATTCAAAAACCATTCAACCTCAAATGAGTGTTTTCTTTAGAAAGGAATCATTGTTCAGAAATGAATATGAATGTACAATAAAATCAAATCTCAAATTAATCCATAACTTTGAAAGTAAAGATGCCTTCTTTTAAATTTCCGAACATTGAAATTAAATATTCCTAAAGACCAGCAGCATTTGATTCTACCTCACATTTTAATCCAATTTAAGACTTAGTTAATATTAATATAGCTAAAAACAGTTCTAATGTGGTTTGCAATTGTTCCCGCCAACAATAGTGATCTTTGTCGAAACATGAGCGTCTGCTCACCATTGAGTCCTCCTGACTGAAGCTGCCTCTCACACAACCACCACCCCAGTCCTTCTACGTCCAACAGTTCAAGGCAGTCCAGGATCGACAGCATTCCAACACAACAATAAATCTGCAACGAAGAAATAAAATATAACCACAATTGTTTTTGTTTGCAAGACTTTTGTTTGTTTGTTTGTAAATGCAAAAGTTGCAAGTGCTGCACAGATGACTTCTTTTCGAGTGATGGATGGAGTGACAAAACAATTGTTTTTAATGTTTCTAACATATAAAAGTGTGATGAATTATTATTTCAAAAGGATGATCCAAGAATAGTAATAAGCACTAATAATAGAATCATAATAATATTAAAATAATTAAAATAACAATAAGAAGCAATAACTTAAAACATCGAACAAAAGATGGTAGGTCAATGATCAACTTATGGTTCAAAGTGTCTTGAAGATCACAACCTGTCCCGAGTGAGTCTCACTTCCAGGTCGACTCCCAAAACCTCCGTCGAAATTCCTGCACGACATGACGAACTCAATTGCCTTGTCAACGTTAATGGTGTCTAATCTGCCCTGGAATTAATGTAAGCTGCATCACATCAATAGTCAGGTTCAAAAATATTTAAGCAATATATGCATTCGTTCGTTGTCTGTCATCTTCAAATATGTTAAGATTACTGTTTATGTACAATTGACAACAACGTCGATGCTAACTCATATATTTTGATCTTTTAATTATAAGCCTTGAAGTCTGCCAATGGATTTATGCCATTTTGTAAAAGACATCAAACATTAACATTGCATACTACAATTAAATACATACTATAAACAAAAATACATACTATATAAATTCATAAAATCATCCCCATGGCAACGACACGAAGACGAATTCAAACCAACCAACCAGGAGAGCCAGGCAGGCAACAGCACAGAAGGAAAACCTGGTGTCAACCTCACCCCATTTGTCTCCATAGAAACTTCCATCTTCCTGTTGCAAACCTGAGACGTACGACACGACTTTGTCGACATCGATTGTGTTGAGGGAGTCGTACATACAGAGAATCTGCAAAGTCAACGCTTTGAGGTACAAGTAATCGAGTACTTTGTTTAAGAATTCATCTAAAACTTGATTAATTCATATCTTGAGACTTTTCTATTTAAAAAATATCTTATTAAAATTAATTACTAAATTCTGGATAAATTTTAGTTGATCATTTGAGTGTCTTAGGTATCTGAAGGCCCTTTTTAATCCAAGATGTTTTTTCATCTTTTTCATCCAGATCTAAGATGATGAGAATACATATGCACAGGCTAACCAAATGGTCTGAGAGAAATAAATTCACTTTTTGACTGACCTGAATGGCACTGAGAGTGTAGAGAAGATGAGGATCATGTCCCTCACTTGCACCAATGCCTCCACAATCATGCTGGCATTTCTTGACGAAGTTTAAGATCTCCTCTCTGTCTAGACCGTCTGTCACTCCGACCACCCTCAAGGCTGCCAGACTCCAATAAATTCCACTCATTCTCAGATATTCGGATATTTGATATTCCTGCAAGACATTCCGAGATTGATCGCAAGTGGATCTAAAGTTGCAAAGAAATATAGTCGTCCCTTGAATGTCTTATTTGCATGCAAGCAAAACATACTTACTTTTTGAACAATGTTTTATTTAATTTTAATATCTAGTTATATTTAATCAGTTATATTAATTATTATTAGTTGTTAAGACTAGAGTGCAAATTGGAATAAAAAAAAAGAAATATTTTCTCACATAGCTTCGTTTTTCACTGTAAGTCACAATGAAATCTTCATGCTTCTCTTTAAGTAAAGAGGTCGGGGCTGTCGGACTGATTACAACGTCTTTGTTGTTCATTGAGAACTAATTTGTGGTAAATTAATTTCTGAAGTCTAAACTGATACTGAACCGCTAAACCATAAACATCAACAATCATCACGTGAGATTCGCAATTTTTCTTTTAAAAGAGGAATTCCATTAAAATTTTTTAAAATTTTGATTAAACTTATCAATATGAAAGCAGATAAATGTATTTTATTCAATTTAAAATTTTCACATGTGAACTAACAATGAGAACTATAGTGAAAGGAAAAAATATTGAAGCGACCCTGAAAAGAAGGTCGATTAAGTATTGGCGATATCTTATCGCGAATTTTCTTTCCTCGTTTCTATTCGTCAAAAGCTAACGTATGATCCACACTTAACACTTGAATTGTTGATAATCAACCTGATATGGCTTGCCCTGACTCTGAACTAGTTTAACCTGAATTACATCTTTCTGTGAAGCAGTCCAGTTTCTGACTAGCATTACCCATCCGTTCTTAATTTATTCAAAGTGTAGACAAAAAACTGGTTTTATTTGGTATCCTCAATTCACGTCTTAAAGCAAAATAGTTTAATATTCACTTTGTATAACATCGAACGCTGTGCAAAAGATATATATAGTATACATAAAGACATTTGAATAGAAATATAAAGAACTTAGGCTTGTTGCGAATCATGGAAAGCATTAAAGAACGTAAAAGTTGTTCAGAAGAAGGTGGCTCTGAATTGGAAGTCGTTGTAAATGGACCTCCAAGAATACCAACTGGAATACAACCCGACAACAACAATAACAGCGTTAAGGGAATTACTCAATTGGACTTGTCTTCATCGGATTCACAACAAGAGTTAAATGATGATGTTGACGAGAACTATTCGACCAATTTGGTTCATAATTTTCAAGTTGTGAGTTTTTTTTATGCTATACATTTCATTGTGATGTTTTACAATTTAGACAAGTATAAAATATATTTAATTCCAAGTAATTCACAATTTTTTAAAGTGTGCAATTAATATTCTTGCATTTAGCTATTTTTTCAATAGTATTTGGACATCTTTTGTATTTGTGCAATGTTGAACATCATTCGCTGGCTTCGATCTTAAAGTCGCAATTCAACAAATATAAATAAACTATTTTAATGATTACTGATAAAATTAAATAAACTGCTGCACATAAAACAATGCAGTTATTCAAACTATCATAACGCAATCACAAATCACAATCTTAGAACTGGTGAGATTCTTAAAATTGAACATTTCAAAATCAAAGTTTACCCAACGACGTAGGTTTGCAGCAGATTCGTCAAGAAACACAAAAAAGTCATCTTTAGGATGATGACTGCCCTGTCAATAATTGGCTACTTCGTCTATTTCTCCTTCGCCATCATGTACGACTTCGAAAAGGCAGTTGCCTTAATAGCTTGTACGGGCGTCGTGATGACTTGTATAATTTACCAATTTGGCAAGAAAGTTTTTGGCGACTTCATTGAGCGAAATTGCCTGAATCCTTTGGAGGAGAGGTGTTCCAAATGGTCGGGCACCCTCAAATGGTATGTTGCCTGCAATTTGGTTGGATGAAATGCAACCAATCATAATTTGATATTTGGATATTTCCTTATTTCCATATGCAAAATATCCCATAAATAATAATAATAGAAATATCATACTTACAGAAGTGGTGTCGTAATCATGGTATTTGAGTCTTAAATGTATTACAATCATAAATGATTATAATTTCTTTTATGTTATTGATAGTTTGTTTATAATTATGATGGAAACATCTTAATACGCCTTCATAATTGTAATTATTAAATTCAAACGATTTAACTTAAAGCGAACGTTTCGAAAATAACATCCAGGTTTGTGTATCCTCTCATGATAATAGGAGTCATCTTTTACATGACCATGTTGGTTGTGAGAGATGTTAAGCAGATTCAGCCGGTCATCGGGATGGTCATATTTACTCTCATTACCTTCATCACTTCTAAGCACCCTAACAAGGTAATTAGCATCATCATTATCACCACCATCAGCATCATCATCGTCATCATCATCGTCATCGTCATCGTCATCGTCATCGTCATCGTTGTCATCGTTGTCATCATCGTCATCATCATCATCATCTTAATTAATGATACAAATCTATAAAAATATTAGATAGTTATTAGATAGGTTCAGCGATAAAACTTCCATTGAGCATCATTTGCGGACTTGAATTTGTGCAATCATTGTTCCACTTTTTGTAAGTCGATAAGAAATTGGCAAAGTGTCATTTTTAAGGCATACAATCACTCACCGTGTGACAAGACCAGCACAGCACGCACAATCGCAACGAATCATTGCAACTAAATAAATGAATTAACTTAATAAGTGGGCATTTAAAATACCTCGAAATAAAATACTAACAAACAGCAATAAACAATTGAACGACTTATTAACACAAAGCAAATATATTCCCAGATAATATGGCGGCCAGTCATTTGGGGGTTTTCCCTCCAATTCCTGTTCGCCATCTTGATTCTTCGCTGGGAGTTTGGATACTTGGCCGTGAAGTTTCTTGCTGACCAAATAAACGTCTTCATCGAGTATGGGTACGATGGTGCTGCCGTTGTTTTTGGTGATCCAACTCTTCTGATGCACCCTTTTGCCATGATGGTGAGTGATGTTGGGCAGAGAAGCGGTTGGTGAGGATTCAAGAGTGCATTTTTAAGTCATGAATTGAATACAACTAAGCGAGAATTGAAGAGGGAGTAAATAAACCAAATTTAGTTGAAAATTAGAGATTCTACGATTATAAAACAATATTTATAATTGAAGGAGAATTGAAGAATATTTATAATTGAATTCATGCAATTCGTGATTTAAATTTAAATGAAACCGCTCATTTCTCTTCAGGGTATGTCACTGCTAATATATTTGGGGGCAGTGATGGCCATACTGTACTATTGTGGTTTGACTCAAACTGCCGCAGTCAAGCTGGGTTGGATCCTTCAGAAGACCATGGGAACCACTGCCATCGAAACCCTCAACACGGCAGCCAACATCTTCCTTGACGGAGTGAATAGTTTTTTTCACTTTTAGAATTAATTTGAATACCAAAAAACATTTGAATACAAAATTATTAGTGATACTTAAGTCGCTTTATTTGTCACCATTGACAATGAATATTTATTTATTTGATTAGCGATTACTTAACACGAATCTGTGTCACTGAGAAACAATTGAGAAACAATCGTTATTAATTCTGACCTGAAATAACCTTAGCATCAGAATAATTCGCTTAATGAATATCAAAAAAATTTGTGTTTAGCTGATCTTCTGAGTGAGTGAGATGTGGAAGCACTTCCCAATCGCTTCACCACTTATGTTGCCAAACTGGTTTAAAATAATAATACCAATAATAATATTATTTACTTTTAATTGTATTTAAAATAATTATTAATTATTTATAATTAGCCGATTAGTTAGCGATTATTAATTATTTATAATTATTAATTATTAATACTAATTAATTATAATGATGGTAACAATAATTTCTTCCGACAACCGACAGATGGACACAATGCTCATGCTGAGGCACTACATCGACAAACTGACATTATCCGAATTCAACTGCTTCCTTGTTGGAAACCATGCCACTGTGGCAGGATTCGTGTTTGCTCTCTTCGTGCTTTTCGGGGTACGTCGGTGGTGCCCTGTCATTTGGGGAGTGAAATGGTGGACAAAGATTGGATAAGTTATGGGAAGATGACAGATTTCAGTTTTAAGTTCCTAAAATAAGACTAAAATACGATAATTTAATTCCATGGAATATGAAGATATTTCTTAAAGTCAATCATCCTTAAACTGTTAAAAAAGCACTTCATTCAAATTGATGGCAAATACTTCACGATTTGTAAGAAGAAACTTTTACTAAGTTGTGGTAATTACAAAAATAAAACCAGTATTCCAATAAAATCACGTCCATGAGATGACGAAGGTACTGGATGATTGTGAAGGGAGAATGATGGATTGATTGATGGATGGGTGGATGACCTCAAGAATGTTTAAATGAATCCAGGCCCCTCCTCAGCACTTGCTGTCAGCAGCAGTCATGTCAGCTCCTGCAACGATTGCCATCTGCAAACTCAATTATCCTGAAACTGAGGAGTCTCAGACGAAAAGAATGGAGGATGTTGATCTGCCGAGAGGGTTCATTGATTGATTTGATTTAAGGACTTGATTGACTTAAGGACGTGATTGATTTAAAGACTTGATTGATTTAAAGACATGGTAGACTTGTAGATTTTATTGAAATGTCAGAGTTTCTGACAAATCAGTATTTTATTGATTAATATTATCAGTAATCAGGCATTAATTTAAAAAAAATATTCTGATTTTAGAAAATTATTTTGAGTTACTTAGCTTACTTTTAATTAATAACTGCATAATTCATCACTTAGTGAAATAGTCAGATGAACATCAGACAACCTTTCATCAATAAAATATAGTTACAATGAAGATAATTTGTATTGTTTTGTAATCCGGTTCAAATCAACCACCATCAGAGATGACGTCAACATTTTCGAAGCAGCTGCAAACGGTTGCAATGTCGCTGCCACAGTTGTCTGTTCAGTCCTTGCATGTTACATCGCCGTGATGGCCCTCTTGGCCTTCCTCAACGCTACCCTTGAGTGGCTGGGGTCCAGGGTGGGTTACCCCCAGTTGAGTTTCGAGGTGAGGGTTTAAATGTCAAGGTTAAATTACAAGGGCCTGAAGAGCTGGGGTTCTGGCGATGAATTATTTTGCATGAATTTGTGGTTTGTCAATTTATTGTAACTTATACTTAACTTATTGTGCGGCATTTGTTTTGTTTTACTTTATTTTATTTTATTCAGGATTTTACTGAGCACTGTTTTTTTTTATTATAATATATTATCCGTATTACAATTCGCATTGGTATAAACAACAACAACAACAACAACAACAACAACAACAACAATAATAATAATAAACCATAAAACAACCCATGCAGTTCATATGTTCTTATGTCATGTGGCCGATCGCTTCATGGTTGGCGTTGATGCCCCAGAGTGCAGGGAAGCAGCCAAATTGATCGGCATCAAAATATTTGCCACCGAGATCCTCGCTTACCAGGAACTTGGAAAATCTGTGACCAGAGGGCTGCTCTCGGTTGGTGAATTCAGAAGCATATAATATATAAGGATTATAATGAGGGTGATGATGATGATAGTTATAGTAGTAGTGATGATGGTGATGATGATAATGATGATGGTAGTGGTGGTGATGATGGTGATGATGCTGATGATGATGATGATAGTGGAAGTAGTGGTGGTGGTGATGATGATTATGATTATGAAGAGGAGAATGATGACGATTTTCTTTCAAATTCTAAGTCGCATTTCTTAGTAAAATACGTCTATTTTGATTTTAATCCAGCGCTAAAATTCCTTCAATGTTAATGGCAGAAGTCTTCTGAATATTAAAATAAATTCTTGAAATTTAGGTCATCGTTAAAAACTTTAATTTAGCCAATAACGAATAAAAATTATGACACCATGACGTTGTAATTAATAATAACTAATAATTAAACATCCGTCCAGCCTCGTAACCAGGCCTTAACCACTTACGCCATGTGTGGCTTCTCCAGCATATCGACACTGGCCATTTCCATTGGAGTTTGGAATGCCATTTGTCCACAGAGGGTGAAGTTGATGGCTTCTTTCATGCTCAGGGTTCTTATTGAGGCCAACATATCCTGCTTCATGACTGCCTGTGTTGCAGGTTGGTGGTTCAAATCCTGGCTTGAGATGCGGGTCAATTGCACTGACAATAACGTGTGATGTAAACCTTCACATAAGCGCCATTGCACAGCGATAATGCTGACAATGCAAAATAAATATAAATGAGACTTTATTTACTCAACAGTTTATTAATTAAAACGATTAATTACCTAAATATGCCTAGAAAATATAGCTGGTCTAAAATGTCTAACTCTGACGCTATGAGTTCGGCGCTACATAAACGGACTGCAATGTTTATTAATAGTGTTATTATAATGATGCAATTATAATATTATAATGAGGTCTTAATATATTCACAGGCATCTTTTACTCAGAGGATGTGATTGACAAGTTGGATTTGGAGGCGAGTGGGAGGAAGAAATTGTTCAACTGGTTGATATCAATCATTCCTGGATATGAGTCCCTCATGAGACTGGTGGATTGAATAGCACTACCATCACTACCGTAGTCATCATTATTGTCATCATCATCATCACCATCCTCATGTTCAACGTCATCACAATGATCATCATCGTCGTCATCACGATCATCATCTTCGTCGTCATCTCGTTACGGAAGAACACTGAATGTTATTAAAAATTTCAATTTTACTTTCCTTGCTAGTCTCTGAAATATTTTCAATCGAATTCAATAAAATCTCCCCAACCTGAGTTGACTGTTTGTAGAAATAAAATAAAAAGTGAAAATAATCGACTGAGGAATTTCCAAAGAACGCTTGAAATTCTTTTGTGAGCGATGAAGGACGTGAATTGTGAATTTCGAGGTTTTACGAATAAAAAGAAAACCAATTTGAATAAACTTGACAGTAAAATGCTATGGGCTAAAAAAGGCGCAGCATAATATCGATCATAATAATGATCATGATATCAATCACAATATTGATAATAATATCACTCACAATATTGATCATAATATCAATCACAATATTGATCATAATATCAATCATAATATCGATCGTAGTATCGATCATAGTATCAGTCATAATATTGATGATAATATTAATCATAATATCCTGAAATATTCTCCATGATTTTCTCCTCAAAACAACGTCACATTGTTGTTATTTCCTGCAAACTTCCTCACCAAAACAAAACAATAAAATCAACAAAGCGTATTTGCAGCCATCGGAATTTAAATTTCACGAGCGATCATATTTTGTGATTATGTAATGATGGATGAATATTCATTAATTATGAAATCAATATTCAAAATAACAACAGCAAACAAAACAAAACCAAAGTCAAATGCAACGCTTTAATAATAGGATATTAGGGGTGGTTCAATTTATATAGCGCCTCCTGCCCGGCTTCCGTGGACATTGGACATAATTTATTTGCGATTTAAAAAGGACCAAAGCCAGGTTTTGAACTCCACACAGCTTGACTGCTCCTTCAAGGCAATTGTGGAAAAATAACAAATTAAAGAATCAACTCGTAATTAATAGTAATATTAATACTAAATTTAATAAAACAACTTTGCTTTGACGAATGACATTGTTTCATTATTTGCAATATTTGATGTTAATAATAATAAAAATAAATAATAATAAAATATTATTATTATTCGTCCAGCCTCGTAATTATGTATACGTTGTAACTGCTGGACAGGGTGAAATACTCCCCTTAGTCATGCCATCCTGTGCACGAGTAACTATCAACTATGGACCTTATTTCTCTTTCGGTGTCCTTGAACACAAAGCCAAGAGATTGGAGGGACTGACAAGTTAGGATCAGCCATAATTATCATAACTCCATTAATAATATATTAGTATAAAGATGATAATAACAAGTTAATAACAAATTGTAAGCAACCAATTGTGCTTTGTAATATCGATGAGAATTATTAAGTGCATGTTAATGTTGCAATTTATGTTAAAAAAAATGTTACAATTGGTTAATTAGTATATACAATTAATTGAAGTTGTGATAACGATCATTGCAATCGCAATCATCATCAGGACTTCTGACGGCTGCAGGTCACCATGTAGAACTTGCACCATTCATGTACAGGGATTTGGTGGAGTTGATCGTTAACGGAAGGGTTGTCTTCTCCTGTGACATACTGGACCTTGACTTTGGTGACTTTTCCTGACATCCATACATCTGTCCATCAATCCAGTCATCCACCCGTTTGATCGTCCATCCGTCCATCCATCAACTATTCAATGAATCCACCAATCCATCTATTCATCCATCCACCCACCCATCCATCCATCCATCCATCCATCCATCCATCCATCCATCCATCCATCCATCCATCCATTCATCCATCCATCCATCCAAATGACTCTGTTCTCCATAAACAGATGGCGATGGTCAGATGGATTGCATCTGCGTGAAGGCATTGGAGTGCGTGAACAGAGCCCACTGAACTAAACAGAATAATATTTTAATTAAATAATTATTCCTACGTGAATGCGATTGGTGAATTTAATGACAATTCATTCATGCTCGTCGATTTATGCCTCGCGTCGTTAAACGGGTCAATCTAAAAATTACGAGGATATTAATCATTCATTCTAAATATTACGAAGATATTAATTATTCATTCTAAATATTACGAAGATATTAATCATTCATTCTAAATATTACGAAGATATTAATCATTCATTCTAAAAATTACGAGGATATTAATCATTCATTCTAAATATTACGAAGATATTAATCATTCATTCTAAATATTAGGAAGATATTAATTATTCTTTCTATAAATTACGATGATAATAATTATTCAAAATATTAAACTGGGTTCCTGAACTCCAGTAAAAAATAAAACTCTGGGTAGTTTCCACACTACGGAGTTCAGCACGGAAATAATGTAAACCTCGTAAACTCGCAAAGCAGAGGTGTTTCTGAGAAACTGCCTCCACTTGTTGATGTTATTGTTTGGAATTCTTGGAAAGGTGCAGGTTTAACTTGTGGGACGTGCTGACATCAAGCAGGACTCCTGCGTGCGGGTTAATGGCAGCACGGATTCGAACCCCGCTGCGGGAACACCGTCCTAATCATCGAGCTGTGCAACGGACGTTTAAAAAAGCTTGGCTTGGCGGCTAAATGCAAGCACCTCCGAACACCACACAAACCTCTGACCGCCCACTCACCTCTTCTATTGCACAATTCGCGAGCGCACCACGCACCCCATAAAAAACTGCCAGCACTGATAAACACCCTCTAGATTTCAGTGTTCTATTTCAGATTTTTCTGCCATCGATAGCAAATGTGTTTCTGAGAGCTTGTGACAGCTTAATGTGACACCTATCGAATAAATTCGTAAAAACGATTCCCTCAAATTCTAAGCAGCAAACATTGCTAAGGTATTTTTCAGTATCACATCATGTCTTATATATGTATATATATGTTTATATTATTATATATATGTATATATTATTATATATATATAAATATATGTATATATCATGTCTTACAGATACTATTCTAGTTCTTCACAATGTAAAAACAATCAAATAGCCTAAACCACCCTTGCTACGGTAACCTTTTATTACTTTTATAAACGTGGCGCAAATTGAAATTATATTATTTTGTAGAATTATTAAATTTATATTAATCTTTGGAATTATTGTCTTTTTTAATATAATTAAAATTATATTATTTTGTAGAATTATTAAGTTTTTATTATTCTGCGGATTTATTCAGTATCTTTTTTTGCTTCGGGGTCGACGACATAATAATTCAAAAAGCATCAAAGACAGCCCGAACGATCCAGAATCTCAGATATTCGACTCTACAATCAGTTATTAAAGAAATAGATCTGAAACCATTTGAATTACTTCAATTCTAAACATGCCTAGCCGAGTATACATTGGAAGACTTTCTCGTCGTGCTACAGAACGAGACGTAGAAAAATTTTTTAAAAATTATGGAAGAATCGAGGATGTGATGTTGAAGAATGGATTTGGTTTTGTGGATTTTGAAGACTACAGAGATGCAGATGATGCTGTGCATGATCTGCACGGAAGAGAGCTTCTTGGAGAAAGAGTGATTGTTGAGCATGCTAAAGGACCAGCAGAAAGATCACAAAGGTCGAGCAGACCAACATGGTTTGGCAAGTATGGTGCCCCGGTTCGCACCGGTTATAAGCTGATTGTGGAGAACTTGTCTTCAAGAGTTAGCTGGCAGGACTTGAAAGATTACATGAGGCAGGCAGGTGATGTGACATTTGCAGATGCTCACAAAGATAGGAGGAACGAGGGAGTTGTTGAGTTTGCCTCATACAAAGACATGAAGAAAGCCATAGACAACCTTGATGGAACAGAATTGAATGGAAGGAAGATTAAATTAGTCGAAGATTCAAGGAACAGAAGCCGATCAAGGAGCAGGAGTGACAGCAGAAGGTCCAGAAACAGGCGTAGTAATAGCAGGAGCTGCAGTAGAGGAAGAAGTGACATCAGAAAGAATGATCGCAAAAGAAGTGAAAGTAAAATGAGTGAGGATGACAGAAGTGTCAGCAGAAAGAGAGATAGGAGCCTAAGCAAGGACAGGAGGAGTCACAGTAAAGATAGGAGGGGTCGAAACAACACCAGAAGAGATAGAAAAAGCAGGAGTAAGTCTCACAGTAGGAATAGAAATGAGAGCAGAGACAGAAGCAGATCAGCTGACAGCAGGCACAAAAATGACGAGGAAGAAAGGAGAAGTAGAAGCAGGTCTGAAAGAAGTAGAAGTGGATCAAATAGAAGTCAGAGACAGACAAGCAGGAGTCAGGGAAAAGGGAGTAGGGACAGGGATGGAAGTGAAAGGGATGATGGCAAGCTTTGCAAGAAGGAAAGAAGTGTCTCTGTGGACAAACCCAAACGTGAAAATAAGAGCAGATCGCGTAGCAGAAGCAGTTCCAGAAGTTGCCATAGTGACGATGACAAAGCTGGAAGCCAAACCCCTGATATCAGGAAAAGGAGTAGGAGCCCAGAATCAACTGGAACGCCATCCAAGAGACGAAGATTAAGCAGTGCTGGTAGCGCCAGAAGCAGGAAGTCTGGCTCTGAATCTGACTAAAACAAACAGAGATGACATTCTGTTCTTCTTTTTAGTTACAAATTTTCTAATTAATAGTCACTAAATTTATTTAGTTCTTGAAATAAAATTTATGTAGCAGTCAAATATTTAATACATTTATGCCTTAACACTTTTAGCTTGTCGTTTATAGATTTCACATGGAGTTTCCCTAACCAATGTCCAGCAATAACACTGGGCAACACTCTTTTTTTCTAGAAGATTCTGATGCAATTAACAGACACCACTCTTCTGTTTTGTGTTCAATGCTCAATTCTGTCATTAACATGCCAATGTCATTACAAAATACAAGATCACTAATCAAGTCAAAATATTCTAACATAACACTTTGACATGATTGAAAGGTTATATTTTACACCCTTCTGCAAAAGATTCCGTTGTTGTAACTGTGAACCAAAGTTACTAACTTTTGTTTTAGATAAATCAAGATCCTTACATTAAGCTCTTGTGAAATCTTATGAACCAATGAAGACTCTAAATAATCTGGATCTTTAAGAGAACAAGAAGGCATATCCATCATTCGAAGATTCTTCAGATTCTTTCAAACTCCAATTTCCCGGTGGTTTAGGTACTGGTAAATGCCATCATGAGGTATAGGTCTAATTGCTGAAGGTATGTTAGGATACTTTAAGCTATGTTTTGATCTTGATGAAAAACCTGATATTTGAGTCATGCAAAAATAACAATGAGTCGAATGTTCTGTTTGTTCTCTCCAAACCATTGGCATTGATGAATGTGTACATTTGCATGTGTACTTAACCAATGTCCAGCAGTAACAGTGGAGCGAGTACTACATGTTTTAGGAGCCCATGTTTTGCCTGTCTCCCATTTTTTCTGCCAAAACACAAATGGTGTGTCTTTTTATCAAAAGCGTTAGTTCGTTTCTCTGTGAATTTTAACTTTTAACGTGAATTCACCGCAAATAAAACGGATTAAATCTGAATAAGTTCAACACTTTCTAGACATTGCTTTGCCACAAAATTAATGTTTTTTAAAAAAATGTCCACCATAACAATGTTTTTTTTAATCTAAGAATTGAAAAATTGTAATGAGCGATCTCAATCCTAGGCATAGCTTACACAAGAAAATATCAGGGGACAGAATTGAGCAATCAAAAAATAACAGTATTACATCATTATTTAGACATGTCCAAAGAATGAGTGAATGGGGTTGTTAATGTAAAATGCATTAGGATGAAATGAATGAAAACAAGCCTTCATATATAAATCATTAATGTGAAAGTGAATTATCCAAATTTCTCAAAAACTGTGGATGATGTGATATTTTTTACATATTCATGATTTAGAATATTTGTCAATAATTTTTAATGCACCATAATCACCCATCAGAATATTCTGGCATGAAATTGTGTTGTCCAGTGTATCACATTGAATCATATTTGGAAAACCTTTTGATCTAGAAGCACGATTCGATGCAAATGTGTTAACATTCAATCATCATTAACAAGTCAGTTTGGAACATATTGTTGCATCATACTTATCCAGTCTGAGCCAAAAGGTTTGCCCGAAGGCACCCTGTGGTTTCACCCTGCTGTGTCAGGACTCAAAACCAAGAAAAAATAGGAAACATCACGACGGTTATGCAAACAATACCATCAGGAAATTAATGTCACGTTCGCGAAAAATATTTACATAAATAATAATAATAATAATAATAATAATAATAATTATAACTATAACGATAATAATAATAATAATTTCATGGTAATAATAAAAATATTGCCATTGTGCCATCCTAATTAGCACCAATTAGTTGTCCATTCGACTCTTCAATAAATATCAACTCAATAACATCGGTGTTTTAGAATGTGACCGTCATCATTATCGTCATTACTATCACCATCACCACCACCACATCATCATCATCATCATCACCACCATCATCATCATCACCACCACCATCATCATCGTTATCGCCTATTCCTGGTCATGAAAATAACAAATATTCAAAAGGCAGCAGAAACACTTTCATGTGAAAATGTCGAATTTTTTGGACGTGAAGGGCACTTTTGACGGTGCACTTTTCATTCACGTCAGAATAAAATCAGCAAAAATATATTATATTATTAATATTAATATTATTCTTAAATATATTTTCATTCAAAATAATAATCTTAACCACGTTTAAGAATTATGTTTATAAATATTATTCCTTACTAATAATAATTATTGTTATAAACACACTCGGAAAATATAAAAAATAAAATTGAAAAAGAATCGTCCTGTATTGCTTGTAGAGGTTTGAAATATTAATTTCATTCTGTTAAGCACAAGAATGTCGTTTCCATGCCAACCGAGTTACCAAGTAAAAAGTGTAAAAACTCTAATAATATAATTACCACAACCAACAACAACCAATCAACCACAATCAATCAACCACACAATCAACCAAACACAATCAATCAACCACAATCAATCAACCACAACCAATCAACCACAATCAATCAACCACATAACTGAAGGAAGAACTTCGGATTTGCAAACGTTTTTTTATTTTCTCAGCAGAAAAGAAAGAAGGAAATTATTCTCATGAATAATTAATCATTTATGACGTTATATTTTCATTCCGTGAAAAGTTCAAAGATCGAAAAGTTCGGCTTGGGTTAATCAATGCACTAACAACATTCACGATGATAACAACAGCAACAATAACAATTAACAATACTGATAAGTACATAAAAAATATTTTCGGAATCAATACTTAGAAATATTGATGTATTGAATAATAATAATAATAATAATAATAATAATAATAGAAATTAATGTAATTATAATATTAATAAATCGATTATTTTTTGAATGCCATCAAACAGAAATTTAATCTCCATCACCATTTTGTACGATTTTACACGTAATTGTTAAATTTCAGAAGGTTTCTTCTAAAATTCGTAGCAGCTGTTTATTCAATGAGGCAACTTAATAAATTATGCTAATTTATGCTAATTAAACGGACCCATGCAACCCCCTCGGGCCAACGAAAAGGCGGTTAATTTATGCAAGTTTCAGTTTGTCTTTCGATAATTTTGACGAAGCATGATTATGTGGAAACTGTGCTGCAGGTCACTGATGACTTCACAGCGCGAATAATTAAGATGAATAATAATAAGGCTATAAATTATAATATTAATAATAAATATTATATTAATAATAATGTCGATCGTAGGAGTAACTTGTCGAAAACATATTGGTTTTATGCAGCAGCAGTTTTAATGGTCTTTGTGATCAAATAATTTCCAAACACCGGATAATACAAGTTAAAGGCATGAATGAATGAATGAATGAATGAACGGATGATCGACTGATTGGTTGATTGACTCAATGATTGAATGAATGAATTATCCAGAGAATTCTAACCTGCCACTCGAATAGAAAAATATGTTCGCATAAAATCAAACAATTAAAAATAATTAGACGAATAATCGCTAAAAATATTTTCAGCTGCAAAACACAAAAAACAAAACAAATGAACTGTTAAATGAAGGCAGATGTCACTTTCAATAAACAGGCTTTCACTGGGGTCGCCTTGTTTTTGTCGATTCGAAGAGAATTTGTCGTCCAACAACAGCGACAACAATATCAACAGAAACCACATTGTAGTAGTAACGAGTGTTTCGCTGATGATGACGATGAAGATGACAGTAACATTGATGGTGGTAAAGATGATGATAATCAAGATGTTGTCGTTGATGATGATGATAATCAAGATGTTGTTGTCGATGATGATGATAATCAAGATGTTGTTGTTGATGATGATGATGATGATGATGATCAAGATTTTGCAGGAAAATTTTCAAAACTCTCCTGTTATCTCACAGTCTGACAGTCATAAAAATAAAGATGCATGTTTGTTAAACAATGCAAACATAACCAAACACGAGGAGGAAAACTGCGTCCTTTGTTTTTTGTATCTTTTTGTATTTTTTTGTATTTTTTTTAATCACTCGGTATCATTCTTCAGTGCATGACTCGATGTTGTCAATATTTCCTTCAAGTTGCTCACAGAGATTGGTTTAGAAACTCCAGAGCTGTAAGTATTTACATTCCTTCCTGGTCTGAAGACCACATTCGACCTTTGAACTTTCTAACCCCAAGGTCGAAACTTTGATTATTCTGCGCATCTTTTACTTGCCTCTTGTTCGATCATCGAGTTGAGATTTCAAGTGAGGCTCATATTTACAAAGCTATCAATTCTCGAGTTTCAGGTTCGATGGTCACGTGTGACACAAGTCGTTGTTCAAGCAATCACTGCCCGTAAAATTAACAGATTTTCTGCAAGAAGGAGAATTGCAGAGTTTGGCATTGCAGTGTGTCATCAGAGACACACGCAGTCAGCAAGAAGAATGTAACAACAACAACAACAAAAACAACGAGATCAGGAAGGAAAACAACCTTCATCCGTTAATCCAAATCCTTTTGAAATCCACGGCTGCACAATGTTTTAAAAGCATGAGAGAAGAAAAACAAACTGACAAACTGAATCAAAAGTCACTCGAGAAAGTTCCAGAAGTTTGAGAAGTTGTGCTCAGAAGTTGCAGGTCATTCTTCTGCCCACCCCTGTTGTTTTCCCAGTGACGATAAGCTGCCCGCAGTCCACCAGCCAGGACTCGATGGTCCTCGTGATCGTCTCTGGTGGCAAGTTCAAGGCCACCTTGAAAGTCTGCGCTCCCAAAGGCGGGTGGTTGCCTTGAGGGTTTATGATGGGAATGGCCTGGGATGACGACGAGACTGAGGAGATACTGCCTCTGCCAACAGGGGAGGATGGTCCTTGGTGGGGGAGACATGGCATTGAAGGGGGAATACAAGTTAAGGACGAGTGGGAAGACAATTCACTGGCAGCATCGTAACCGTCGTCGTCGTCACTGACATCTTGCGAGGTTCTCGATCCGAATCTGTCCGAGAATTGTCCTTTGACTCCCGAGAAGACCAAAATGTTGTCAATGGTTTTGACTGAAACTGCTCCTCTGAACTCCTGAGGCACGAATAAGGTCACGGTGATGTGGCAGTTGACGATGTCCTCCATCATGATGGGCAGGTACTTGGTGCTGATGCCGTCGAAGTTGAGAAACTCGGCCTCGTTCTCGATCTCGCGAACGCGCAAGACCCCGTCCTCGATGGAACATCTCAGGCATTCTGGTTTTGTACTTTCACCGAGTCTTAGCAGGTGGAGTTGTTCAATGGAAGGAGTGAGGGAGGCATCGGAAGTGTCAGACGATATGGAAGGCTTGTGGGCCGAGAAGTTCTCTCCGAATCTGTCGCTCATGCTGCTTCCGACGCTCGGCGTGTCGCCAAAGCCACTGTCGTAGTTGACGCTCTTGGAATAGGTGGTCGCGAAGACAGTGAGGAAGCCTGTTTCCTCGTCTACTGACACTCCGATGCTGTGAGGATTCCTCTCTTTCAGGTCCACTTTGAATCGAATGCCGATGTTTTCAAAGCTCTTCCCGAGTGACTTAGCTCCTTGTGAAAGTCTCATGAATCTCTTCTGTCTGAAAGCTTGAATCGAGGATTTGACCAGGTTGGCTCTCTTCACTGCTGACGACGATTCATAAGCTGAGTTTTGAAATCTCGATACGTGAGTCACACTTTTCTGATGCACTTCTCTCCTCAAATCTTTGTGGGATTTGATTTCTACTCCTGTCCCATCGATTTTGAGTCCTCTGACCTCAATTTCTTCCTTCGTGGTTTCTGTGATTTGTTCCAGATGGAGCTCTCCGGTTACATGGTGCTGTTGTTGTTTCTGTTGAAGGAGTTGCTGGATGTTGGCTACAACTACCACCGGCGTTTCGAGTTGAAGAAGTTGGTTCTCGATAGGATTTTCCGATCCCAAGTCCTCCTCTTGAGTTGAGCTGCAGTCAGTTGAGCTGTCTGGAGTTTCCTTTTGGACGAGGAAGGTGTTCTTGCTGCGACATATTTTTGCCAGCGTTCTGTTGAGGCTGACCTCAGTTTCCTCATGTCTGACTTTGATCTTCTTCATGGTCAACTCTGGAAATCCAAAGTCGCCAGGCTTGAGGGCACACGACTCACTGTCGAAAACTTGATCGTTTGTTTCCTCAGCTGGCGGCCGAGGACTATCGGTTTCAATTCCTGCCGCCGGAGATTCTTGAGGCTGATTGTTGGCTGATGGCTTCAAGATGCTCTTGAGAAGTTTTGGAGGTGAATTTTCAAGAATGTCTTCATGACTCCGGTGACATTTCAGAGATTTCTCGTCTCCTTTCCCGATCTTGCCGAGTCTTGCGAACGTTTCCTTGTCGAACATGTCGATGTTCAAGGAAACTCTTCGCATGGTGATGCTTTGGCAGTCCAACTCCTTGTTGGCCTTGTGAGAAGGTGAAGGTGAAAAATGTATAGTCGAACATTTGACTTTGGGTTGGCAGCTGAGGTTCAGCGTAACCGTGTTCTTCGAAGGACTTGAAGGTCGGCTGCTGGTTGTACTGTTCGACAGGCTGTCCCTGCTTCCTGAGCGGCAAATGCTTTGAAGTTCCCTGGATAGCTGCTCCAATGATTCGTCCCAACAGCATCTTCCACTGGAGCTTGCCTGCTGATGAGAGTAGCGACGACTGGGATCTGGAGAGATTGAAAGGATTGGCGAAACAGGAAAAGCAGGAGAGGAAAGTTGTTGATGAGGAAGGAAGTGGATTCTTGGCGAAGAGTGTGGCTGGTTGTTGTTGTTGTTGTTGTTGTTGTTGCTATATTGACCGGGATGTTGTTGTTGATGTCCGATTTCTGAAGCAACACGGCGCCGAATGTGCACGTTTGACTGCTCAAATTCACCATCGAAATTCTCGTGGTTTCGAGCGCTCATCACGTTTGCCTGAAACAAAACAAACATTTGAAACATTGTTTTGTGTTTTGTTTTTATAAATGTCTGCTGTAGTTTGATCAAAGCCAAGATCAAGGTTATGATCATGCTATCGATCGAGCAGACGATAAAACCAATGGCGGATTTGCAACAACAGGCAGTCGATGCAATGCAAACCTTCGAAAACATCGACAAATGCTGTTGTTTTGATTCCTTTTTCAGAAACCACCTTCGCAAGGCTTCGTCATCGGCTCAGAAAACAAGACCTCGCCGCATGATTCAGAAACATACAAAGAATGTTTGCCAGAATGAAATATGCGACAAAGCTCAGGAAGGGAATCGAAAATCTTCTTCGTCGTGGACTTGAAATGAATGCAAATACGTTGTCGTGTGTGTGGTCTGGATTTGGTTTTGAAATAAGAACAGTTTAGAGCGAGATCTACAGCTAAGCTTATCATCGCCTGTTTGAACTTGTGATAAGATAACACGGTGGTAAAAAAAAAATCGAAGTTTGTTGCTGAGTTGAAGTCCATCGATGACTGAAGTGATTAGGTTGGTCACTGATTGAAATGGTCGGTTGATGAGGTTGAAGATGAAATTATTGTTGTTGTTGGTTATGATGATGGTGATGGTAGTTGTTGTGGTTAAGATGATGATGATGATAATGGTAGTTGTTGTGGTTGCCACAACTGAGCAGCTTGTAATGCAACATTAATCTCAGTCAAGACACATCAATAAATCAAAGGCACAAAAGGTATTTATAACAACAATTACAAGAATCGAATAACAACAACAACAACAACAGCAACATAACATCTCATATAGAAGCGAAAAACAATTGGACAAGTGAGTGCATTTTTTCCATTCCACACTTAGTTTTTCCCCAACTCTCCTCAACAAGTATCATCATTATCTCCACTCATCACCGTCGTCATCGTCATCACCACAACCATCATCATCATCATCATCAGAATTTTCATCAGCATCATTATCAGCATCACCATCGTTCCAGCACTAATGAATCACATTTCAATTTGAAAGCACATTCATCGCCATTGTCTTGATTTTGTTTTCAACGTGCCTTTGTTCTCAATTCTGATTCTAAGTTCAAAAATTAAACCAAATAATAATAATAATAATAATAATAATAACAAAAACAATAATTATAATAATAACAATACTACTACAATAATAAACAATAATTATAATTATTATTATAACGATAATAATAATAATTAATAATTAAATTATGAACGAATATTTATTACTAATTGGGGGGATATTTGGCAGAGCAAAATAAGGTTTTCAACGAGGCTTTGTTTTCAAGATTTCAAACGAGGTCAGTTTTTTTTTCGTTGCTCAACAACAACACAACGACGACAACGCTTAATTGATTTTGTTCACTTGGATCGAGTTAATAATTATAATTATAAAAATAAGATTACATTATTATTATTATTATTATTATTATTATTGTTGTTTTTATTAATATTAATAATAATATATATAACAAATAATTGGTTATAAAGGAAATAATTATTAATTACATTAATAGTAGGACCAAGGTTAACACGTGATACCACACGTAACTCAAAACCAACAAATAACAGCAACAAAACATTACAATGAGAAACTAATTAACAACAACATCAACAACAAGGCCTTCATTGTACTTACAAGTCTCGTATTTTATGAGGCTTTCAAAACAAGGATCCTGCAGCGGTAAACAAATCCCTGCTGAGTTGCAGGTCTTGCGTTCAAATCCCAGGAGAGGAGATCACATGATTTACAACTCGAACGACTCATTGGTCAGATGAATTTAGGAGATATCAAGATTGATTTGCTGCCGAGAACGAGTTAAATTTTCCTTCTTTTAAAACAAATAAACGTTAACATTCAATTAATATTGTAATTATTACTAATAATAGTAATACTTAATAAGTATATATATAATCAATAGTGTATAACAGTAATAATAATAATAATGGTTATAATAATAATAACATAATGATAATAATATTTATTATTCTCCAATTTTGTCTCACTGACTCATTCACAAAAATAAGTTCATTAAAGGAAGTTCACAAAACAAAGAAAAGAGGTCGATGTGGACCTACGCAGATATTTGAGTGAGGATGTTGATCGCTATGAGTCTCATCATGTTTAACCCGTTTAAATATAATAATAATAGTAATAATAATAATAATAATAATAACATTAATAATAATAATGATTATAATAATAATCACAACAATAATAATGACTATAATAATAATCACAAATATAATTATTATTATTATTAGAATTTGCAATGGTGAATTAGTAAAATTCATTGCAACATTGCAATTCATCGATCAATTCATTCAATGCATGGCTTGCAATTCCATAACAATTCAACTCTTGAACTTGATGACCCAAGGCTAGTTAACTAGGTTACACGACACATTTAAATTATGGACTTAATGATAATTATAAGAATTATTTTTTAGCAATAAGGCCCAGTCATTACCTCAGCAACAATAACAGTAACAATAATAACAACAACAACAACAACAACAACAACAACAACAACAATAATAATAATAATAATAATAATAATAATAATAATAATAATAATAATAATAA
>MPNW01000361.1:9380-43527 GCA_011800805.1 Hirudo medicinalis
TGATGATGATGATGATGATGATGATGATGATGATGATGATGATGATGATGATGATGATGATGATGATGATGATGATGATGATGATGATGATGATGATGATGATGATGATGATGATGATGATGTCATTCAGTTTGGCAGACATGGAAGTGGCCTTGGCATTAGGGCCGCCGACAGAAATCAGGAATAATTTTGGTTCTTTAGGCATAGTGGCCTCGGGCAATTGGTAATGGAAAAAAAATAAAAGGTTATGATCGTAATATTTTCATATTTAAAAGCCCGGGCCGGCCCCAAAATATTGCCGGGCCACTGGACACTTGTCCCCTGCCACCCCTCGGCGGCCCTGCTTGGCATAACTGGAGAATTTATTCGTTTTGATAATGGAAAAATAAAATGGATAATAATATTATATTATTAACGCAAATAATTGCAAACGTAATCTTTATGGGGAATCCCAGCTGGGTGCACCCGAGCTGCAGGTGATCAAAATTTAAAAAAAAAAACAGTATAAAATTAAATAAATAATAATAATAACAGTGATAATAATACTAATAATAATAGTAACAACAATAACAACAACAACAATAATAATAACAATAACAACAATAATAATAGCAACAACAATAATAATAATATCAATGACTGTGACTTTTGAAATGAAAACATTCAAATAAAAAGTAAACCATTTAAAGTTAATTCATAAATTATGACTAAATATAACAAAACATTTAATTCGATTAAAAATATTAAACTATCAGTCAGTTAAACATGATTTCGTGACATATTCGCAGAGGATCAAAAACAATGGATTCAAAAATCAATTTCGAAAAGTCAAAGTAGACAAAGGACCAAACGTCAATAATCCGGAGTAAAATATTTGATGAGTAAATGGCTGGGTAAATGGATGAGTGGATAGATGAGTGGATGGATGGGTGATGGGTGGGTGGATGGATGAGTGGATGGATGGGTGGATGGATGAGTGGATGGATGGGTGGATGGGTGGATGGGTGGATGGATGAGTGGATGGATGGGTGGATGGATGGGTGTATGGATGGGTGGATTGATGGGTGGGTGGATGGGTGGATGGATGGATATATGGGTGGATGGATGGATATATGGGTGGATGGATGGGTGGTTGGACCAACCTTGGAAGAGGAATCTTCTGAGTGAACGATGTGGCGATGTGGTTTTTTGGATTCTCGTTTTGACGGGCCTCGACGATAACCTAGAATATCAGCAAGAAATGAATATTAATTATTTGTTTAGTACTTGTTAATTAATATTTAGTGAATTTATTAGTAAGCAAAATTTAATTACAAACACATTTTTAATTATAAATCAGTTGAAAGGCTGAACAGCGATTGTGATAAGCAGTATTAATCTTAAGAAATAAAAAAACCAAGAAACAACAACAAAAGCAACAATAATAACAACATTAGTGATGGCAATACTAGCAATAACATTAACAACAACAACAACAGCAACAGCAACAGCAACAGCAGAAACAACAACAATAACAACAACAACAACAACAACAACAATAATAATAATAATAATAATAATAATAATAATAATAATAATAATAATAATAATAATAATAATAATAATAACACTAACAAGAACAACAAGAAGAACAACCTGGCTATGGAATGAGAAGTACTTGTCATGGTGCAGCTGCTTCTCCTTGTTGACGTTCAACCACTTCAATCGGCTCTCAGGATTCGAATCCACCTCGCAAGTCATCGTCACGTTGTCACCGTTCCTCGCCTCGTATGACGTCACAGGACACGTGATCACTGGCTGATCTGCGATTGGACGATGAAATTAGTTACATTTTTGAGGTAGAAAATAATAACAACAATAATAATATCATTATTATAAATAATATAATTATTATAAATAATATCATTATTATTAATAATAATATTATTAATATTATATTATCATATATCAATATTATCATTATTATTAATAATAATATCATTATTATTAATAATTAATAATAATAATAATAATAACATATGATTATTATTCATAATATTATATTTATAATAATATAATTATTATATTAATAATAATATATAAGGAAATAATAATAACGGTAATATGTTAACGGTAATAATAATAATAACGATAACAATAATAGTAATAATAATAATAATAATAATCTTCATCATCATTTCATCACCATGAAGGTCAAAGTGTGGTTCCGACCTGACCCCATTCCATTTCCTACGTTCGCAACGAGGTCGTTTCCACAACAACCTGCCCTCAGGGAGACGCTTAATGGCGGGAATAAGTGAAAGCAGATCTCAGACCATACACGCTCCTGTAATGGAGAGATGGTGACAAAAAAAAAGAGAGGGAGCCAATTGACCGCTTTATTGAATAACACGGCAAATATTCAACAGAAAGTAAAGCAACGCAACTCTCCATCGCCATCACCAGCATTATCATCATCATCATCAACATCATCATCATCGTCGTCGTCGTCGTCGTCATCATCATCATCATCATCACCACCATCATCGTCGTCATCATTAATGAATAGGGACTCCGAAAGACACGAAAGCAGTTCTGGGAGGTCATGAGAGGAGATGAGAAAGTTTTCATGATGACCCAATAGGAACGTGCACAGGAAATACAGAGGGGGAGGTCACGTGACACTACGTCATAACCACGCCTCCTTACATTTCCACCTTTATATACTGGCCAGTAGGAGATGGTCTTAATGCCGAGAATCACGAACATTGGTGTCATGATGATCATGATCATCTTGATCATCACCATCAACGTCATCCTCATCGTCGTCGTCGACGTCATCATCATCGTTATAATCGTCATTCTCCTCCTCCTCATCATCATCATCATTATCATCGTCAGCTTAATTAGCAGCTGAAACCCGACCCTAGAATCTGAAAATATAAGCCCGGAAAATCCAACATCATTTATAAAAAGCATTCTTCACGGAGTCTACCGGTAGTGACCGTGATACACCTTGTCAGGGATTACACGTGGTGTTGTTAGCCCGGTGTGTGGATAGGTAGGTGAGTCCTTGGTCAAGGATCAGGTTCAAAGGTCCAAGATTCAATAAAAAAGGATTTGTACTGATGGAAAGTTTCAAGACCTCTTCTAAGGCTTCCAATTCTGTCAAATTTGAGTGCTAAATTTCTCTTGTCACATAAATCATGCTCCACTTCCAATATTCCGTTCCTTTGACTTTTTAGATCTTTCGTCTAAATAATGACATTATTATTGTTATGACTACTACTACTACTACTAACATTATTATTATTATTATTATTATTATTATCATCATCATCATCATCGTCATCGTCATCGTCATCGTCATCGTCATCGTCATCGTCATCGTCATCGTCATCATCATCATCATCATCATTATTGAATTGTTATTTACTANCAACAACAACAACAACAACAACAACAACAATAATAATAATAATAATAATAATAATAATAATAATAATAATAATAATAATAATAATAATAATAATAATAACAACAACATTAATAACAGCGGTAACATCAATAATAATAACAACAGCAGCAGTAGTAAGAACGACAACAACAAGTGAGCCACAAAATGGACAAGAGTGAAGAATGTCGTCCTAGAAGTCGATGAAAAAATATACCGATAAAGTATTTATCGAACGATTTGTACTAAACTATTTCTATAAAAAAAAGATTATAATAAATACCTAAAATTAATACGACAAAACATTTAACGCAATTAATTGTTATTATCATAATTGTAATAATATAATATATAAGTATATTATGTATTAATATGATATATAATTATATTATGTATTAATCTAATGTATTATTGTTATATAATAATAATAATAATAATAATTTTAATAACTATAATAATTTTAATAATTTGTAATAATAATATTATCATATTTATTTATTATATTTATTATTCAGGTTCACGTTTAAACCTTATTCCCTAACTGGTCCAGTCCCACAGTTACAGAACTGGGAGGATATTCGTTGACGTCGACAAAGGCCTTGAAGACAGGGCAGAGACCACTGGTGTCCACGAAAGTGTTCTTCTCTGCGTTGAACGACGAGGAGGACAGACCCGCTGAGACCCCGGGCGAATTGAGGGGAGACCTAGTCGATTATATTATATAGATTAATATATATTATAATATTAGAGACAAATTAATTAACGCATTTGATCGATATTAACGACATCAGTTTGGATCGATTAACTAGTAGGAGTAATCTGTTAACCAGTTGAGTTAATATCAAATGATGGTAACAATTATAAATGTTAGTAATGACTGATGCTATGTTGGTCATTAACCAGTAACCAGGGAGATTAAGGTTATGGTTAGGACTTGAGTTAGGGTTAGGGTTAGGGCTAGAGTTAGGGTTAGGGTTAGGGCTAGAGTTAGGGTTAGGGTAGTTTTATTTTGGTTGAGTCATTCTTCGTGACATTTATCAGCTTAGACCTCATTACTGACGTCACAACGGTGTCATCGTTATTCAGCGTCATTATTAGACCGGCTGGAGTTGGAGTATTAAATTCATTTTTAGAGAATGAAGTTTGTATGAGGAGCAGGTATAATCAATAATCATGAATGAATGAATAAAAATAATAATTATTGCAATTAATAATATAATCATGTAACAGCAAAACTTTTATTTATAAATTCTTTAAATGTTCTTTACATAATTGCTATTACAATTACGTTATGATGATAACAATAATGATAATAAAATGGAGGGGAATGGACGAACAGGGTGCTGGATTCACACCTACGAGACCTGGGATCAATAAGTGGCAACACATGTTATGACCAAGCCGCCCTTAATTGAGGACGGCTTCTGGAGGGTTTTCAAAATATTCCATATGGCCAGCCAATCGGAAGGCACATCAGAAATGTTTTCGTAAAATTTAATTCTATGTTGTCGTTGTTTTGTTTGTGTATTTTTTTTATTTTTTTTTATTTCCGATTACTAATATCAGCTGTGAAACGTCATCAATGAGTTTTAATTAAAATTAATTTTGAATTAAAACTATTTATTTTGAAAATATAATCATTTAATCTGAAATCAATAACTAAAGATAACCAAACCTTTTATTCAATTATAAAAAATTAAACTCTCAACTTGCAAAATGAAATGAATATTTCTAGATTCTCGAAAAATTGTTTTTTTTTTTCGATAAACAAGTTGGCAAACATCTGCTGCAATTTCTTAATGGCTGCTGAATTTCCACTTGCGTGCTCGTGTGCCTGTGTGCTCTGTTTGTGGAAGCTAAACAAAGCTGCAATGGCTGGTGGTTTTACAAACGTGGTTAGGCAAATCCTGGGAGGTTCTTTGGCCCACCGTAAGGACAAGATGGATGAGGTAATGATATCTTGTGATGATGATGATGATAATGATGATAATGATGATTGCGATAGTATCTTAAAGGAGCATAATTGATTAAATTCTAATGAACCTTTATTCCCGGGTGCTAGAATTACTTTCCATGGCGTATTCATAGGTTGTTCCAAACCTATTTACCTATTTTAAATTATGTCATTGGTCTCGAGGCGTCTGCATTAATTGTGATAAATTAATTAATATTTTACTAATCCACAACATTTTCATTTTATTTAATTTTTAAATTATCGGTCCAGATATTTGCAAGTTTTTTTTCACCCAACTCTAATAAAAAATCAAAGTTATCGTCAGCTAAGCAGCCGTCAATGGCGTGGGGTAGGTTTTTTTTCTGTGTTGGTCTTTCCTTGGCTTTTATGTAAAGTGATTCCTTACTTGTTGTTTGTTTGTTTGTTTTTCTTCTGAATAAATGTTTATCGTGATTCAGAATACAATTTTACTTCCTTTAATTGAGTTCAGCTCTCATCAATTTGATTTGTGTATTCAAGTGAATGTATGGTCTTCTTGAAGATAGAAACAATTATAATTGCTTTTGTAATAACATGGGGCAAGATTCAAACATCACAATTATTATTGCATTGAAGGTGAGAAAAGCTAATCAGAAGTCATCTTCACTACAAAAAGGTGGTAATTTTGATTGAAAATGCTGACCAGTTTCACAGAAACTGTGCCGACCTAAGAAAAATGCTTAACAGTTTTTTACATTTGCAGTAGAAGTATTGTAGTTTTGAGAAACAAATGTACTTAAAAAGTGTCAATGTTTTTTCTTGACCATTTATGACATTTTGGCAGTATGTCTAATTTTCTGAATGTCATGGTAGAAGCCAATGAACAGAGAGTTGTGGCAAGTAATAAGTGTAAATGATAGTAATTCAGAGTTTCAATTTTTCAATTCTTGGAATGAAGAATCAACTAAATTTACTGGAAAAGTATTTATCATAAAAATTCTACTTATTATTCATTAGTATCAGTTAATTGGATAGGATTACCATGTGGTTTATGCTCTTGTTAGTCTCACTGTTGCATCATAGCTGACATCAAGAACAAAGACTAGTGTATATAAATTAGCCTTATTATTGGTGATATCTAAACTTGCTTGGATATTATTCAAACAAATGAAGGTTTCAAATGGAATTGTTCCCTCAAATTAATATTTTAAGTGAAACAAACTTTCACTTGAACAATTTGAAGAAATCGGCTTCACTCATGACTGGTCCGAATTTGGGGCGTCGTTTTGATGCCACAGGAGTACAGTATGAGATTGGGGCTCCGAGGTTCAAACATTATTTCGCTATTTGTCCCTAAACAATCTCATGACAGACTATTTCGACTATTACGCAGCCGAAATTCAAGCTAATGGATAACGATTTGGGTTCGCGAAAACCACGCCGGATCAATAAAGGTGATATATTAGAAAAAAAAGGGGGTTCTCGCCTACCTTGATTTCTCAATTTCAGTGCCCATAGGAGCCAGGAGTTTGTCGATTTCTCCTGTCAGATTCTTCCTCTGGAATTCCAACTCTTGTTGGACCTTGCTGAGAAATTCCTTCTCGTTTGAAGACCCCTCGGTCCGAGAGGGTTTGTTGCCCGACGATTTGGGGGAAGGTTTTGGGGGCTTCTGTGAATTGTTTTTGACTCCGTCGTAGACGACTCGAGAATTCAATCTGGATCTCTCCGTGTTGATACCCGGAGACCACCTCCCAGGTGAGGAGGATAAATTATCAATTGAAAGGTATGGGTTCCTGCGAGGTTCCACCATGGAACGGCTGCCCACATCACCTGACAAGGATGGCGAGGCACTTTTGACGAATCCTCTTCTGTTGTCTCCAGTTCCGCTCGACCACTTGTTCTCCCAGTAATCTTTTGTTGACAGGCTGCTTGGACCGCTGCTATCCGTCCTCTCAACGCGTATTTCTCGCATGCTGCCGTCTCTGTAGTTATTGCTGTTGTTGTTGTTGGAATAGAAGGCTTTTCGATAAGGCTTTTCATTGATGAAGGCATCGTTACTTCCAAGTCTTCCTTGGGATCCCCATCTGGATCCACCTGGGCTTCTGGATTCCCAACTACGAGCCAAATGCTCATTGTTGGCGATTCTCTGCATTGATCTGGGATGCATGCCCCTATTAATATTTATGAGAACGTCGTCGCTTGATTCTGTGTCGTTCGACATAGATCTGAAGTAGTCTTTGGTATTCTGCGGCTGCAGATAGACACTGCGTTCGTCCGACGAAATAGAATCGTACCTGGACATTTCTTTGGCGTTCCTGTAACGTGGGTGCGCGTCCACATAGGAGGGACTGTCGTATCTCTTGTAGTATTCGTAACTTTCGCGCTCTCTGCGAGCTCGGTTTAGGTCGTCTGATTTCGGAGAGTACAAGTTTGGGGCATGGAGATTGCCCAAGGACCTGATTTTGTGGTAGTTGTTGTTCATCTGCCTCTGATCAAGCCAATCTTGGTCGTCATATTCCATGCTCCGTTCTCTTTCTCCTCGGCGTCCATGGTAGCCGTTAGATATGGAGGTGTGTGGATCTTTGACGATCAGTAGATTGTCGCTGCTTCCACCTCGTTTTTTTTGGACATTGTTCTTTCCCTGCTGCAAACGGATGACCCTGTTTGGCCCAGACATGGAAGGGTCAGAAACAACATAGTAGTGACCGCTCTTGAACTCTTCGTCCAGCGCGGAATAGCCATGCTGGTAGCAGTCCTCGTCAAACATAACCGGGTTTGGTGTTCAACAATACAGTTCGCCCACCATTCAACAACAACAATAGCAACAACGGAGTCACTATTTAATATCAACGTTACTAATATAAGTAATAATTAGATGCCCGACGATATACGCTTACATCGGCCTTAATTCCCAACTTGTTAAGTTTACGTTGAAGACGCAGGACTCGAGTTATTCGACGAAATCTAACGAAATGAAGTTCCAAACGACTGAAATTGAATTCCGTAGTGCGTCACTACCATTTGTTCAGAGATTTCTTTATCTCCGACGTTCAGAAGACAGCCAGGTAAGCCTTGTTCGTTGCGTGTTTCAAAGACATGTCAGCTCCAACATGATTTTATGTACTACGGGTGCTCACGAGTGAGTAGATGAGTGATTGGCTCAGGCTGAGTGGGTAGAATAGAATGAGTGGTGGCCTGGCCTCAACTCGTCATACTCCGCTATGGTTGATTGCGCAGCTTGAGTCCGCCTCCAACATGTTAAATATTCATGAGACCAGTTTTTAGGGTTTTTTTTCACTTTGTTAGTTTCTAAAGTCTAGGAAATGTGGAATTTATAATCTAATTAATACGTCAAAGACTCTGTCCGGGGCTTGCAATGACAAGCGAATCATCCGAGGTTTCATAATTAGAAAAAACTCCACAAGTCAGAATAAGTGGTGATTTGAAATTGTCCCTTCACACGTGTCGTTTTTTTGAAAAGAAACTTTGTCAACGGACTGGGATAACTACATGTTGATTTTTTCCGCAAGCACTTGACCATCGTTTGCCATCCGCTGGGTCAACTTTTCGGCGGGTTGATTGGCTGATTATAGCATTCGATTGATTCTCTAATGTTTACGAACTTTATCCTCTATTTTTTTTTTGTGTCAGAGCAAGCTGTTCTCTGGCTGATGAACTTCAAAACACAACAATCTCACCTGTGCGAAGCTCACCTGTTTCATGCATGAAGGGGTGTGATAGGCGCGAGAGAATGGGGAGAGTCTGAACAAAGAACTCGAATATATGGAGAGAAATCGATGATTACGAAGTAAATCAAAATAATTATGACGTTAATAACCACTTAAACAATAAATAATGGAAATAATAGAGAGCGATAACTGAAATTAATATTCCTATAAGTCTTTAAACTCGTTTGGGCGCTTTTAGTTTTAAACCTAAAATTTAGAATTTCCACTAAATAATTAAGATTACATCTGAGAGTCTGACAGTTTCTTAAGCTGGTAACATTTATTATGTCATTGCGCTGATGATTGGTCGTAACCTTACGGTCTGGAATCTTCATTGTTTTATTCACCTTCTTAGAACAAGGTCAATGATTGCTCTGAGTAAATTATCTTTGGGAATAAGTTTGGATAAATTGGTCAAATTGTTTTATGATTAATCACGTCATCCTCTAATTTTTTGGCGATTGTCAAGTTTCCGACATAGATTTTTTTTGCATTTGATTTCTTGCCGAGTTACTTTACTTGATCTGTGCTGGGCGAACGAATATCGGTGCAATACATTAATTTCTGTCGTGTAAGGGCGTAACTAATCTGAAAAGTCATCAAAGTCATCAAACTCATCTCCGAAAAAAGAATTAAGAATCGTCGGTACATTTCATAAAAATACGGGGCGTGTCAAAATACAATTCTAATAGAGTCACAAAAGCATTGGCAGAGGCAAGTGCAATCTAAAGAATCCAAATGATTCTTCTTGTGTAGGTTTTCGCAAATATCGCAAACTTGGTCAAGCGTGCACTGCCATTTGCTCTGA
Source organism: Hirudo medicinalis (assembly GCA_011800805.1). Taxonomy (NCBI): domain Eukaryota; kingdom Metazoa; phylum Annelida; class Clitellata; order Hirudinida; family Hirudinidae; genus Hirudo; species Hirudo medicinalis. The sequence goes on from MPNW01000361.1 coordinate 19,283, forward strand.
AGAAAAGCATTCCGGCAAAATGGAAGCCAAACAAGTTATTCATAGCCTTTGCCTTCGGATTAAGCAATCTGTTATCAGACAAAGTAGTCATCTGCTTATTTCTTTACAATTTTTAAAGCTAAGATTTATGCTTTAGTCAACTTTAACTTTTGAAAACGCAAACTGACTTTAGCAAATTTAAATGTCAGATAATCTTAAAAAAATACATCGTACAAATTTATGGTAATTAAATATCCGAAAGCCATCGAATTATTATGATTAAGTAGATTATTATTAAATTTTTGTTCTTAAATCACATTTAAGTTATTAATTAATTAAATATTTATTTAATCTGCGCAGCAAAGCGCGTTTCTATGCAGACGACAATGACGCAATGAGCCCAAACCGGAACATTTTAAAATCATCCGTCATTTCTCGACCAAGTAATGATATGATAAAATAAAAAAAACTGTTATGAATGTAGTTGAGGGAGTAGTTTTGGAAAGAGGTTTTGAAAGTTTTGGAAGAGGTTAGATTTTCGAAAGTTTGTAACAAAACAGATCTTTTATCAGATTCTCTCTTTTCAGCATATTGGAAATGGCGCCTGCTGAAAAGAAACCCATCTGCATCAATTTTGAGTTTCCTTGCCGAGATTGCATTCAGCCCATTCAGTTCAAGGATGTGCCAGACTTCTTCGTGGTAGGGGAGAAGATGGTTTTGAAGTACTCCATACTCAAGACATACTCGACTAAGTCGGACGATTGGATCGGACTATTCAAGTGCAATAAAGAAAACGAAAATGCTTTCGAATTTGTGACGTTCGTTTGGGCTCAGAAACGTCCTTCATTCAAGAGCAGGCCTCTCGATAGAAGCGTGACTTTCAATTTGGAAGAAGTGGAAGTAAGCAGTTGTGCACTAGCCGTTTTCGTTTATTATTATTTTATTTTTCAGAAGATTAAGCATTATAATTGTTCTTTATTAATCGCAGGTTACATCTGATGTTCAATACGTTTTCCTGTACATGACACTTCATGAGAGAATTATCGGCCAGAGTTCACGTTTTAGATTCAAACTCTATTTAGAAGAACGCTCAGATCTTGCAGCTATAACCACCCATTTGTCTAATGAAACCGCTGAGCCTGTTGACAAACAAGAGGTCGAGTTACTCCACAACACCAAAGAGGCCATTGCGCCGTCAAAGGATGGTGAGCAACCACAAGAAGCAACTCCGGCAGATGCGAACCAATCAGAAGAAATGGTGCAGAATGGTGAGGAGTCGACTCATGCTGATGTGCATTCCCTTGGAAGTGGACCCCAACAAGTAAGACCTGTCATTGAGTGGGTTTAGGATGAAAGTCTAAATTTACTTATTTTTTACAATAATTTGTTTCATTAAAGCAGGGGCATGCAAGTTACGAAGTTAAATTAGAAGAAATAAACGAGTTCTTGACGAAGAAATTCGAAGACATGTCCATGAAGAATTCCTTCCTTAAGATGAGAGTGGGCAGAATTGAGGACTTGGCGAGCAACATTTTGTCACTTCAGAAAGCTCTGCAGGATCAGATGCTCCAGTGCATGATGGTCGTGGAAGCCAGCTGGAATTTGAGGGGTAATAACCACAAGGTGAGTGAATGTGATGGCCCACGCAACCCTGATCAAATGTAAACTAAAAGCGTCGTCCAACGACCGACAGGATCCGAGGAAACCCGAAGCCAAACACAGTCACCATTCCAAAAAACACGAACCAAAAAATCACAAACATATCAACTACCAACTTCCAGAATTCGACAACGCGAGTCTCTTTTCTGGGTCTTCTCAGGCCTTTCGAATGATCTTTGCCGAGGAAAGTGAAAAATTGGAAAACGATGTTGATGCAAAGCCACCCAACAACCTCACCATCAAAAGGGTGACTCCCGGAGTTGAAAATGTTTCCGATGTCAAGGAGAATGCCGATGTCGGTTCTAATGAGCTCAGCGGTGATATGAAGAAAGCCAAACGTTTGCAGCACAACAACAATATAATCAACGAACTGACTGCAGACAGCGGTCCCGAAGAGGAAATGAAAACTTCTCTGGAAATATTCGACAAGGCACCCTTCTTGCAAGAAAATGTCTACACGAAATTAGAGGAATCACACAAGATGCATTCGGATAATTATACCGATATGAAGAGCATCCCAGCGAGAACGTTGGTCGATAAAACAACTCAGACAACAGTCTCGTCCTCTTTTGAAAATTCAGCGGATAAAAGCGGCTATTCGGTAAAGATCCTGCTAAACGAAAGCGGATTGGCACCACGCATCGTCCTCCAAGATGCCTCATGTGACAAAGACAAACCCGAAGCATTAGTTGTGGACCTCACGCAGGACAAAAACATCGTAATACAACCTTTGCATGTCGATGAACAAAAGATAAGCGTAACGACAAAGCAGAATGCTTCAACCATGACCGATAGCGTCGAAATGTCAGACCTGCTTAGCAAGGAAAAACTACTCGCATCCACCAGCCATCCTAACAATGCCACTTCAGAAAGAAGAGACTGGACGATAAATTTCTCCGGAGGTCTGGTACGATCAGAAAAAGAAAGCAACTCCTCTACACACATCCCTCCAAGTACCGACATTTCCATGGCTGTCCAGGTAGGATCGATGGAACAGGCCAATCCCCAACTCGAGTCGTCCCCGGCTGCCACCCGACTGGCTTTGTTGGATAGCTATGAAATTTTGGCCTCGCCCCAGAAAAACTTCTTTGCACGAAACGTAACGGCAAAAAGATGCAACACGGCTAAGCTGACCCTCATGAGAGCAATTCTTGAATCAAATCTGACTGATGAAGAGAAAGTCTCGTCGATTAGCCTAATATATCTCAATAGCAAAAATGCAAGTGCAAATTCGCTAAGAAAGCAGTTCCCAGTTCAGAAAATGCAGAATCAAATCTTCGAGAAAGAGACCTCGACAGAATACGAAACCTCCGACACCAGCGGTGAGACTCCACCGGGCAAAGACGAAAACGAAGACGACCGGAACGCCGTCAGGGTTGACTTCCCGAGAAAAAACAAACGATCTAAGAAGCTTAGAAGAAACAGATTCGGCAAAAATAAGTTCACCCAGACTGATTTCGAATATCCCATAATCATAGTACCACCTGAATCGTACAATGAGGTCAACTCAAAGTTTCCAAAATTAGTTAAGAAACCACTGCCAGTCTCCATCATTCCAGTACTCCGCTCAGACTCGAAGATCTCATTTGCAGCTTCATCAGAGGACGATTTCAAGGCTAAACCCATCTTGAAGAAAAAATCATCTCCGCTTCCTCCAGCTACAAAAGATGTCGGACAGGGTCACAAAAAATCCTCCGTTACATTCCTTATTGACGCTTCGACGCAGTGCGATATGAGCGGTCTTGACCGGTTTGACGAAGACGCCTTGGCAGAGTGTTCGGTCCAGGTTGAACCCGAAGCAAACTTTGATAATGTGTCACATTCGGGCGTCTCTTCATTGTCAGAAAGTCGCGGAGTTCAAGAACTAAAAAGAGAGAGGAAGGTTAGCTTCAACACTATTATATTGACGAGTCTCTTCGATAACGAAGAAGTTGAGAAAGAAGAGTTGACCAAATCTATTAACGTGAAGCCAACATTTCCAACCAAGAGGGAAGAGCCAATTAAAAAACCTACCAACATACCACCCATCCATAAATTTCTCGACCTCATAGACATGGAGGCCAAGCTAATGTCTCAGAGCATGCTCAACATACAGAATACCATTAGCACTGCCGTTAAGATATTCAAAACCGAAGCGGTGACGCTGAAAGATATATCCACGGAAGTACTAAACAAAGCCATCAAGTCCTTGACATCAATGCAGACTGGGAGCCCAGAAACTGTTTCAAAGCGGACAGAACACATCGATGCCAGGGCAGATATTCCGGCCTCTCAAAATGAGAGAAGGCCATTCCTGGCTCAAGAGCATGTCCAGGAGAGAAAAATAATCTCCAATAGAATTGAGACCATACGTTCTCCTGCTTTAATTCCTTTTGAGGTGAAGAACTCAATGATCAAAGATAAAAAAACAATTGTAAAACTCGAGGCTGACAAAAGGCCTGTCCTCAGAAAAACCGAAATACCAACACCACTGAAAGGCAAACCACCAGGTAGCGACGACAGCAAATCTTCAATGGAAAGGTCATCGAACAATGCTGAAACGAACGCTTTCATCAGGAAATTGTGGAAGGATATCAATGCGGAAATCCTTGAAAAAGTGCCGAGGGATAGCAAAGTGATCCAGGTTCCAAAACTTACAAAAACTCTAGCGGAAGATTTGACTCACCCCGACATTCCCAAAGATGCGATTGAGGACGACACCCTATCTTCTGTGAGTCACCCGAACAAGCCAGAGAGTCTTCTGTCCGGCCCTGCCGATTTGAGGGATTTCTGGGATTTTAATTTCGGAACACAGTCTGGCAAGAGAACTTACTCGACAGTTCCTCAAGTATCCAAATGCTCCATTGATGATTCGCCAATCACATCCCTGAGCGTTCCTAGCGACAATTTTCAAGGAATGCCTTCTTTAGATACTCAGTCGCTTGTCACTTCCTGTTATTCGACAAACCAAGTACACCCTCGCTTTCCAGGTCTTATGCTGGTGCGCTCGTTTGACTCTACAATATCCAACATAGTGAATCTCTACAATACTTTTACTAGCTATGCCTATAGCGCGGTACCGGGCCAAAAAGAACCCGTTAAAATGGCACACAAAGAGGTACAGATCAACTCTCCTTTTTTCGTCACCAGCAACAAAGACGTGAAATCGTTCGATGTAAATGATAAATTCCCACCAAGAAGGCACAACTTATCTATATTCCCTGCCTCGTCAGAAGAGCTGAAGCCCTATTTGACAAGAGATGCCACTTCTCACGAAGACGCCTATCAACCTTCCAAGTCGACTTCAGTGCCCGAAGAGAACGAGTTGATGAAGACTCTGAAGATCGACGCTGAAAAGATTGAACTGAAGAGAAACGATGCTCAAAGCGAAGAGGAAACATTGGATCTGTCCGTCAAAACGAATGACGGCTCGACAGTTACCTCCGAAGGAGCAGTCGTTGCCGTTGAAAACAAGACAGACCAATTGTGCCTGTCCTGCTCAGACGAATTCCCGAGGCTGAAAAGTCCCGAAGTCAAAATCCCAGTGAGCGTTGAGAAAACACCCTCCCTTCCTACAAAGAAAAAATACCAACAAAAGAAGAAAAAGAAGAAGGAAGACTGATGGTCGCAGAGTCTCTGATAGTTAGAAAAATAACATTCGTTGCGATAAATTCCACGATCCACACTTCGTCGTTACTTCTCAGGACGACCTAACAGGATTTTCAAATCTAAGCAAGCTACATGATTGACGACTTTTCCTTTATTTACACAATTACGGACAATTTTAAGTTGATTAATCCACATTAACTGACATTCCTCCTCGCTATTTTCGACAATAACAACATCTTACGTACATCGATGCAACAGCGAAATAAAAAACAAAGAAAAGCGGTTTGTGTTCGGTCTCTCTTGTGATCAGTTCGTCGAAGTCCGAGCAGCTCGAACGTTCAGTCGTAGACCTGGAAGAATTTCAGTTCCATGCTGTTCCCGGCATTTTCGTCAGGGTTCATCTCTGGCAAATCATTTGTAATTCAATATCAAGCAGCAATTTATTTGTCTTAAGTGAAAAGTTTTTACATTGTCGAACTGATAACTTCATTATTATTACTACTATTGATGTTAGCATTATTATTACTATTGTTATTATTATTATTATTATTATTATTATTATTATTATTATTATTAATTTATTCCTTAATCAGTTTGTAAATTGTTCCACAACTTTCTTTTTCTTAATGTGTGCTACCTGGAGTCGAGCGGAGGAAAATGCCAGAGAGTCCTTCGATGGCCCTCAGGTGAGCCTCAGTCAGAGAAGCACATTTGGGGAGCATTGAAAGATGCCTGCTCACTTCCTTGAGACCATCTTCAACTGGGAACCGTGAATTGACAAACATCAGTCAACAATTTCCATAAAAAACCACTAATATTCACATTATGATTTAATAACGTGACATGTTCTCAAAATGGCAAGCTTTGGAAAACATAGAAAGATTCACTGACCTTTCACTTTGTGAGCAACAGTTCCCTTGCCCTGGGGCTTGCAGTCATCCTCATTGTCGTGATCGGCGGTGATGTCGTCATTTCTGACCTGTAAATACTTTGTTATCATGTCCTCGTGCCCTTTAAGAGATTTCCAGCAGAGTTCAAGGTCGCCAGGTACAACCAGAGAGAGCAGATGGAGGAGGGTGATTATGAGCTGTTTTGAATAAATTATGATCATAAGTTGATCACTACCACATGCAAGAACAATTTGAATGCAAACAGTTACCAAGGATCTAAGAATTATGGAATTATATTATTATTATGGACCTAAGTGTGACTAATAGGTTATTGATTAATTACATCCTTGATCCTGTAATTAAATGTCAACATACCCTTGACATGAGAATGCTCTTGTACTTCATCTCCGTGAAGTCGAAAGGGGTGGACTCGCACTCCAACATGGCCGACAGAATGCCCTCCCAAACGATGCCAAAACAATCCTCTTGGCAGCCAACCTTCTTCTCCTTACTCTGCATCATTCCAAACTCTGTCTCCAAGTCCACCTCCAGGGTATAGTTCCCCGGATGGAAGCGATCGAGCGATCCCTGCCTGCTCCTCACGGTGTAGCGGTAAAAGTGGACGCTACTGGCTTGGTTGCCGTTTTCCGTTCGACCGATGGTGAAAGTTTTGTGGTTGGTCGTGCCCAAAAATAGTCTCAAAGAGGTTTTTGATTCGTCCCCTTGAAAGAACATCTCTCTTCTGGAGGGAATGGCCAGCACTGTTGCAGCACTAATTCTGACCTTAAAGTTCTTACAGGTCCTGACAGCCTTGACCAGTGCCTTGTAGGCCTCCATCAATTTGTAGGAGATGAACGAGAGAACGGGTTCATTCCACATGATGTTCCCGAACGCGTAGCAAGCATTCCAGCGCACCTTGACGCTTCCCGAATGAATGTATTTGATGATCACCTGCAGGCTGTTCCTGACGGCATCGTCAAATTTGCCGTCATCGAGGGAAGCTGGTGGAAGGAAATTTAAAAGATTTCCAATGGTGCGCAGGGCATTGGAGCGAGGCTTGTCATGAATGGAGCAAAGTTCGATGCAACTCTCGAGCAGTTTCAACAGCAGACAAGCTGGAATTTTCTCCATGAATTCATCGTCCATTCTTTTCGAGACAAGAGCATCGCTGAGGTTGCTAAGAACCCAGGCGGCCTTCGTCACAACTCCGAGGTTGCTCGTTTTGAGGGACCTCAGGACGGCGTTGGAAGCATCGGCCAAGAAGAGGGCATCGCTGCTTAGGCAAGGGTAATTCACAGATCGACCGATGGCAGAGAGGGCACCGACGCATATGTGGTGGTCGGACACTGAGGAAAACCCCAGAATGATGGTCTTGATGAAATCTGATGACTTCTCTGGGAGCTTCTCGAAAACATCCGACCCCACATTTCCCAAGCATTCACAAGCCACCATCTCCACCATCGAATCAGCATTATTGGAAAGAGCCTTCTGAATAGGTCCATTCAGAATGTAGTTCCAAAGAGCCAGAGCTTCTTTTACCGTAACTTGAATGGGAGAGGCGATCTCATCGGCCGACCGGTTGGAAAGTACCAAAGAGGTGAGAGCTTCGAGAAGCTTGATGGCATGCAACTGAATGGAATTATCTGGATCATTTTGAAGACAACTGCCTGCCAGATCTTGCACGACCTTAAGGTGAGGCCTGACGACCACGAAGTAGTTCTGCGTCATCAAAGTCAGAACTTGCAAAGCCTCGACTCTGACTGGGACGACATGAATGTAGGACGACTCGGAAGAGGAAAGGTTGGGGTCCAATGTATTAGACATGGAGATAACAGGTGTGACCTTCGGCTTTTTCTTGGTGCATCCTGACATGATGATTTCTGTGCATGATTTGAGAAGCCACGACATTTCCCTGTGCGTTGCATTTTGATTGTCGGCAGCGTCGTCTGAGTTTGGTTCAGGACAATGTTCTGACATTCCTTGGAGCAAGGGAGTGACCGAACCTGCAATTAAATGAGCAAATGCCAACCGTAGTCGTGATTAATTAAATTTCCATTTCATTTTTAAATTTTCCATTACTTTATTCCGCTTAAAAATCACTTGCTAATATACTAATATTATAGTAAATACACTTGCTAATATAAAATACCAAACGAGCTAACCACTGGAGAGAATAGCTTTGAAATTCAATTCTTCATAGCAGTTTGATGACTCCCCTTTGTTTTCTTCGGACTTTTCCCTCTGGTGGAAGAAACCAGGAGATGAAAAGCTGACCTTGGAGGGCTTGTTTCCAAGAAGCTGAATGACTTCACCCAGGGGGGCATGAACCGACACAACCTTGCCCAGGCAGGTCAAGGCCACAACCTTTATATTAGCATCTGGAATGCACGACCTTACGACTGCACGACCGAGTCTTTTAAAAATGGCTTTCAGATTTTATTTGATATTGTCGCTGACAGCCACTCAAAATTATGAATGACCACGAAACTTTTCATACTTGTGCACGATTACATGGCGATGACATTCTCAGAATGCAATGCTTGTGCAATTTAAAGACTTAAAGCAATGCAGGCACAGAATCATCACTCCTCGTCATGAACATCCATGGAACAAACCTTTGTGAGACAGGAAGTGACTGACAAACTTGACAGATCTGTTGAGGAGGCCCGGCTTCAGACGATGGTACGGAGAATTGGCCACCAGAGTTCCCAGACACTGCAACGTGCGAACGAACCAAAATTATTGCATTTCACCGAAGTCGAAACACAAAAGCTCGAACACAAAGAGAGTAAAGAAAATGTGAGCTGTAGGATTGCAAGCATACCCAAAAGTAGGGAAATGTAGAAAGCATAAATGTAAATGTAGTTTATTTATATTCATTTATATAGTGCCATATGCATAGCGTCAGAGGCGCTTTTGTTAATCATTTATATAACGCTCCTTCCCAAGGGCGCTCGTGGCAGTGCAGGCTGGGTTTCGAACACCACACATTACGACTGTTGCCATTACTGCCATTATGCAGGAACACAACCTATTCGGCCAACCTGCATGCCATCAATAATGGATTAAATAAAATGAATATATATATTGGTACATATTGGTATATATAATTACATGTTAGTATTAATTCATAAACATTCACAGTACCTTGATGGCTTGCACAAGGACCAGTGGGACTTGTTCTCTTGTGAGCGTCAACAGCAAGCACCTGTGAAGCTCCTTGATCGTGTTTCCGAGGCTGACCGAGAACGGGGTGTAAGCCACGCTCTGGTACTGGGCCCTAGAAATTATCGACCATAATATCTGAGAAATAATCATCGGGCATAAAAAGTTATTACAAATAATCGTTAATCACGATGTTTGCACAAATAATTCTTAAGAATTGATTTAAAATAGTAATTCAAACTAATAAATTAATGGTGCCGGCTCTTCGAGCTCACCCATCCTCGGCAGCCATGAGGAACTGCTTGGATCCGTCGAGCAGAGTGGTCAGGATGGACAGGGCTGCGAGTCTCATCTGAAATAGAAACTCATTACGTTCATTTTCCGATCCATCGACCATTTATCTTAGACGATCTTCGAACCTTGTGCGAGGGATCCCTTATGATCGTCACGAAGAGAGGGTAGTCGTTGAGTTGATTCCAGTTGCAGATGAACCTGTCCGGAAAGATGGAATGCCACTGCCCGAACATCGTCTTCCTGTCTATGCACTGAAAGAGCATCAGGTGAGGATGTTAAAATGCAAGCAGAGGATTCCAAAAGACATGTAATGGCAACGGTCGCAATGTGTCGTGTTCACAACCCAGCCTCCACCTTTGAGGGGTGCCCTTGGGTAGGGAGGCTACATAAAAGGTCAGGCAGTTGTAGTGCCTTCACATCTGATTTGGTTACACAAGGCACTCAAAAGATTAACTTTGATCTTCCTAGTTCCGAGTTTCCTAATTACAATATCATTATGATAATTATATATATCAAAATTATGAGATGATGAATAATAATTGGTCGTGACTTTATTCATTAATTATTTATGAGCCAAATTAAAATTAGCATTGATGCGTGCATGACAACATTAAGTCAACCTTGACGGCATTGTGCAAAAGCGCCAGAGACTGAGTCCTGATCTTGGCGGCAAAGTTGTTGCCCGAAGGCCTGGAAAATGATTGGTTCAGTTCTCCGTCAGAAAGGTCAGAGTCGGATAATTCGAACATTGCCCAAAATTTGTCCTCTTCGGAGTCTTTCGGTCGATCCGCCTTGGAATTGCCGGAAGGGATGGTTTCGTTCTCGCCGTCAAAATCGACACGCTCGGCTCCGGCCGCAGTCTGAAGCTTTTTTGACTTCGAAACAAGCCAATTTATTATTTACTGATCGCATATTATTTAATTACCCCTTGTGATTGCGAGTCACACCAGAATTCCAAGTAGAAAAAAAAGTAGATAGATACGTGGATGAATAAAAACGAAGTCACAAACAGAAGCTTCGTCTTAATTAGATTCTAGATAGACAAATTAAAATCACAAATTCCAACTTAATTGCTACATGATTTACAATTAATTCATTAGAAATTGCTAATTAATCGAATAAATAATTTATTAATAATCATAAATTTATGAAATCAAGTCAAAAAGATGCCTGATCACACACCATTTTAGACTGCCTCTTGTTCTTCTGCTTCTGATGAGGAGTAGAATTCTGAACCTCTGTCCTCGATCTTGAACCTTCCCCCGGTCTCTTAGAAGATGGAGTGCTTGCATCGTCTCCTTTGACAGAGACCCTCATCTTCTCCAACTCCAGTTGATTATTGGAGGTCTCTTGTTGTCCGACCGGCAGTCCAATGTGGCCCAAGACCGAATACCTCTTAAAATAGAAATATGCTGTCATAAAGTGTGAGAATGACGATCAGGAGAAGAATGTCTGATTCATTGAGGATTGAGATGTAAAACATGGCAGTTAAGATGATGATGATCTTTAATATGGTAATCACATTAATTACTATGAAACGTACCTGTACGAGGTTCACTAGGTGACCGACTAGGTCCGTCGGAAAGGTGCGGCTGGCTTCCATGACATTCTTTAGTCCCCTCAGACTGCCCGCTACAACCTTTGAACGACAAGAGTAACCTTCACGAGACCGCACAAGTTAAACTGCAAGCCGAAAATGTCCTCTGCATCGGCATAACGTCAAAAGATGGTTTCCATCAAGGACTTTGCCAATTATATGTGATTAGTACGATGCATTGATAACAAGATTAAAGTGATCGATCGATTTCAAATAAGTACAAGTACAGTTGTAAGTACAAACCTTGTAGTAAAGGCAGTCGTCGATGCAGTCAAATCCTGTTAGCTTTTGTAGAGCATGGAGAAGGTGTTGGACTGTGGCTACCTGGTGCTCCTCGTTCAGGTAGGCATTGCCCGGAGCGTTGCCGAAACTGGAGAGAGGTAATGCAAACAAAATGGGATGAGATGATTGAAAATTATGGAACCGATATTAATAGTTTGGTAATATTAATAGTTATGATCGTGGAATTGAAATAAGGCAACTAAAATTTTATTTTCACAAAAAACAGGCTAATTTTAAAGAGAATCTTAAAAACTCGTATCCCCTCAAATTATGAACGACAAGTCGAGACAAACTCAAATGAACATAAAAATGTCCACCGACTCGGCCGACAGGTTCTCGTAGCACTGCATGAGAGCGCACATGAGGGACAGCTTGTCGGACTCTGGCACCGCCTCGGACTGGACGAGAGGGGCCGAGGACTGCGACAGGATTCTGAGGTCCGCAATAATCTTTCCGTGCATCTGTCGGGCAAAGTGAGCAGAGCTTGTCGATTACATGTAGTTCATTTATATAGTGCCACATGCATGGCATCAGAGGTGCCTTTTGTTAGCCATTTATATACTGCTCCTTCCCAAAAGAAACTGAAAGTGGCGCCACCCACCGGTTCGAGCCTTCGGACGTTCCCGTAAAGAACCGTGCCCAAAGCCCTCAGGTGAAGGACCACAGTGGAAATGTTGCAGGGTGTGAGAGGAATCACTCTCGAGGTCTTTAGAAAATATTCGGTTACGTGCTCGACATCGCATTCTAATATGATCTGAAATAATTACGTGACGGCACTAATAATTATTAGCTTACTTAATAATAATAATTAGCTTACAATTACAACCATGGAGACAATTATTGGAAGATGCAGGATCAAAATATTTATTTAAATAAAAAATATTTTTTACCTGAATTTAACATTAGTGTTTAATATTAATCCATTAGGTGTCATATTTTGAATGTAAAATATAAAAGCAGAAATTACTGTCTGCTTGTTTAGAAAATTTAGAACGAGCCAGCTGAACTTGGTCAACAATTCGACATCTCTCGCAGGAACCAGTCTGGTCAGATCTGATATGATGTCATTTGCAATCTGGAATCGAACAAATCGAAATGCTTGAATTCCAAGAATAAGTCACAAGAATCCATGGCATTAAGAGAATTTGACCATTAACTGATTGAGTGATTCATTTCATAGCATTCTCAGCTTGATTCTTAGCCAGCAGCATATAAAGCCTTTGTTTGATGCAAATACTTTTTGCTTACAAAAAGTTAAAAGTGTTTAACTAATGTTCGGAAACTTTAGCAAGAGGTAAAACAGCTCCTTGATCTTTCATTTTGTAATTTGTTACATTTAATTGCACTGGCGCGATAGCCATTCAACACTTGCTTGATCACCAAATCTTACGTTTTGGGGCAAAAACTGTGTTGAGTAATTTAGCTGGTTAACTCTTTGTATGACTATATGTAATCCCTGAGTCAAAGCATCATCAGTTATGCCGGTGTTCAGAAGTGCCTCGTGAATTTTTTGAGATGCAACCCAAACTCTGTCAGCATCACTCTCGCTAGCAGAGAAGAGAGTTTCAAAATGTTCTATATTCATTATGAGAAACCAGGAGAAAGACTATTAACGCCTGCAGGTCCAGCCAAAACAAAAACACCATTGGAAGTTTTTAAGACTGCTTCTAGAAATTTGTTAGGCAACTAGAATTATTCTAGAAAAATTATTTTTTTAAATTATTAAGTAAATTTTTTTACAATAATTAACTTATTTTAAATGCCCTTACAAACAAGAATTTAAATATCGCATTTGTTTAAGCAAATAAAATGGAAACAGGAACAAGTATTGCACGAGCTCAAACGCAGCTGTAAATTTTTTAATTTTATTGTTGCATTCAAAGCTCAAAAGTAGCTTGAGTCCATCTCCTACTAATAATAGAACCATTTTACTGTGAAGTAGTTTCTGCTTGTCTAAAGCGGAGGTAAAAGTGACTGTCTGGTGAGAAAGTTAGTTTTTAAGATTCGTTTAATTATTTTAAAGCACAATTTTCAACCATCAGCATTAGTGGCAGACTCCTGATTGGAGTACCCTTTAAGGTCATTGAAACTATCCAGAACTAAGTGGAATTTCCTTATGATAGAATTTCAATGAGGGTTGCATCTCTCAAATTTTAAGTTAAACGTCCCAATTGGCTTCTGGTAGTCCACCTACAGCAGCATTTCATCGAGTGTGGTGTGAAGTATCGGTTTAACCTCCCGCGCATTCGTTCTTTTTTGTTCTCTTAGTCCATCTCTGTTATCGATTTCAAATATCGGGACTGCTAACGCGAGAATTGTTGATATTAATTTATGTGCTAGCTTGCTTGCTTCCAGTACTAGATAGTTACTGGGAGAAAATCCCTGCCTTTATTCGCTTAACTTCGTCCCGAAGTTGACGCCATCTTAAAGAATCTTGTTTTGAGTGAAATGGCCGAGCAGGATATTAAAAATTACCTGGCTAGGCCAGATCCTTATACAGATCGCGTGAATTCATGTTTCTCTTGGCAGGTCAAAAAACATCCAACAGCTGTCCTTAGGGATGGGAATTTCTGCCCACTGACCTATGTAAACTTGTACTCACTGCTGAAAGGAAGCATGACTGACGATTCATTTAGTTTAGCCAGGGCTACCATCGAATTGGAAGGTAGTTTTTTCGAGCCCGAACCATCCTCCGACCATGTGGAGTTGGACTACTATAGCTCCCGGACCTGCTTCGGGGTTTCATCCAAGGAGTACCACACCACTGCCAAGGACATCATAGAAAACATCGAACTCTCCATCGGGAAGAGATCCGTGGAGAGCCTGACCGAGGAAGAATTCGATTTCTATTTGAACGAGCAACTGCAACAAGTTGACGTGAGTTTCATCACCATGTTTTTAATTAACATCACGACTGCCTGCATTTTGGAGATTAGAAATGTTGTAGAGTAGTGTAGAGATGTTTCTTCTGTGCATTTCACCGTCGTCCGCTTTGAAAGAAAGCTTTTCAAAATTCTTGGATCCAGTTGTCAGACCAACATCAGCACATCCTTAGAAAGAAACCGGGACGAGCTAAAAAAACCATCGAAAGCCAAATAGATGAGGACGGCGTGAGCGTAAGCAAGGTCGTTCCGACTTACTCGCGCCAGGATACCCTGACCAGACGACTTACTGGTCAGGGTTTCGTTCAAGTCGATCCCCAAGGCTCTCCCCCACCTCGAGAAGAAAAGGTTTGCGAGGGCCAGCCCTCATTATTTTTGCATGCGTCTAAGGTGTGCTTGCTTTTCGACCGATCAGAATTGCTTTCAAAAATCCTGTCTTGATTCGGCCATGTTACGAGATTAGAATTAGGATGCAGATCGGAGGATCTGGAGAAATTGGAATTTCTCTCTAGATGCCTTATTGTTGATTCCGTTGAATTTTCGCGAGCTGTTGTTTCCTGGCACGTTCTATCCGGTGCTACTGAGATTTGTGTTCGTTCGTTTTATTTCATTCGCTTAAAAATGATAGATTTTGAATTTAGTTTTACTGGATCGATTGGTAGGATGAACTCAGCATTAAGCCTGAGCAGATGAGTAATGCAGATGATGTCAGCATTGCATCTTTTGTTAAGCATTTTGCTTTATTATTATTATTATTATTGTTGTTGTTGTTGTTGTTATTGTTACTATTATTATTATTATTATTATTATTATTATTATTATTATTATTATTATTATTATTATTATTATTATTATTATTTTTATTATTGTTGTTGTTGTTATTATTGTTNTATTATTATTATTATTATTATTATTATTATTATTATTATTTTTATTATTGTTGTTGTTGTTATTATTGTTTCTATTATTATTATCATTATTTTTATTATCATCATCATCATTATTAATAATATTATTATTATTATTATTATTATTATTATTATTATTATCATTTTTGTTGTAGCCATCATCGTCATCATTGTTATTTGTTCATTTATATGTGGAAATGGAGATCAGAATGTTCTATATCTTTGTTTGAAATAGGATTGAGGCCCTGAATGATGTCTGGTTTGTTCAATTAGTCTAAGAAATATTGAGGCTGTTTGGAAGCAGCTAGTCAACATCACTAATACTAGAAGTAATTGGATTATAATGACCCATGCATGTTATGTTGCAGAATTATGATGATGATGATGATGATAAAGTTGAGGAGGAAGGTCTCTGCTTGTTGCTAAGGCTTTGTTTTGTATAAATATTTGTTTTCGTTGTTGGTTCGTTCATTTACCGCATTTATGGTTACTGGCCGCGATAATAATAGAGTTATTGGACGATTATGGATCGTATTAAGTGCGACAATTATTGCCGTTAGTGCTTATTTTTATAGTGCTAATTTCTGCTTGCATCAGTATGCTAATCTTGAGCATTTTCTGCTTAATTCATCACACCTAATGCATCTGACAGATGCATTAAATTTGAGCAGCACATACAACTGAATGGGAATGGGTTCTTAGTTATGGTTGTCATAATGCCAGGCCACATTATCCTGTGGCCCATTTGTCAACTCAGACTGCCAATTTTGCTACTTACTTAATGTTTAATCTTGTACTTAGTTGTGTTGTTGTTGTTGTTGTGAACAAACCTGCTAGGAGAGCTTTAAAGTTTTGAATAAGCAGAGGTAGTCTTGCCTTGAAGCTGTCTTGAGCTTAAAGTACTAGGCCTACCTAGGTGCTAAATGAAGGCTTTGTCTGGTGTTGTGTGCATGTGGGTGTTGGCATTTGCAAGCTAGTTTGTCTTCATCATAATAATTGTTGAAATAATAATAATAATATAATAACAACAATAATAATAACAATAACAACAATAATAATAATAACAATAACAACAATAATAATAATAATAATAATAATGAATAATGTTGAAATCACCATGGCAACATTAATTTTTTTTTGAGAGAAATTTTTTCAGTTTATTTATAGTGTGCTAATTTTCAACTACAGTTATTATATAGCTTTTAAAATTCTGTAGAATGAACTTTTAGTCCTATTAATTCTGTGGAATCAATGGAATCTTTATTCATGCAGTGGTAACCTTTGAACTAAGATTAAGCTGATTGGAGCTAATTAAATATTCATTGAATTAATCAGTTGGCTGACTAATTTATCTCATCTTACATAAGTTACCCTTTGACCTTTCAGCTTTATCATCTGGTATGCATCTGACACATGCATTAAATTTGAACAGCACATGCAATGAATGGGATTTTTCTGCTCCTATGTTTTTGTTGTGCATTGTTTTTGTTGTTGCTGCTGCTGTTGTTGTTGCTACTGCTGTTGTTGTGTTGTTTTTGTCTTATGTAATAAGTAAGTGTAGGTTATTCTTTTTACCAAAAATTGTAACCTCATTTTGGCATTCCTTTCTGCACATTGTTTGAACTTTGTTTTGCAAACCTCAAGTAGTTCATTTTGTATATATTCTTGTTTTGCATACAAAAAAACAGATGTTCTGTAAAAGTCTCACGACGACCCTACATCGGACGGACGTTATTATTAACAAGTTTTAAATGCTTATTTAATGTGCATTTGATGTAAAGTCATACTGAAGTCGTATTAAAATTATTGTAAAACAAGGTGAATAATATTATTAATATAATAATAATGATAAAGTATCATTTTAAAATCCATTGTCAGTCAGAATTTTTCGATTTTATGCTTGGCTGCTTTCTCTTAAGTTTTGAATTTTTATGTTTTTCTCCTGACGTCTGACATTACAATAAAGGTTGCATCATTTCATCAGAGCGACCGTGACATTCAATAGACTAACAGATGCAAAAATATCTGTAATAGAAATTGTTAAATCTAAAATATGAATCCAAGGTTTGATGCATTAATGTTTTTATTTTCATCTGTTGTCAGTTTGTGAAATCAAAATCAGTAGGTTGAAATAAGTTTTAAACCAAAAATGTCGATGGCCTCATTGGGTAGCAAATGTCGTTGCAAAGTTTAACATTTCTGCCAACTCATTGTGTTGCTATTTTAAAAAGTTCTGAGTCTGAGCATTCTGAGTTTTGTCCTCAAAATGGAAGAAAATGAGGATGCAGACGCACTTATTATGATAATGAGCAAATCTAGTGGCTTAAGGTGTTGAGTGCTCCACATGTGAGTGCTATGTGGAGCTTATTAGTCAAGAAATATCCAGAATGAAGGAAGAAACTTGATTGAATTGAAAAATTTGATCTTTGTTAGCATTCTTCTCATTGGTGAATTTTGGTTTGCATTTGCACATACATAAAAATTTAATTTCACAAAGGCAATTGTCATCTTATAGCCTCAATCGTTGATTGACAATCAAAACTAGAGGGAGATTGTAGACTAATTTTCCCAGGGCATCAAAGTTTGGGAAATATTTTCTTCAATTTTTGGTTTTAAGAATTCACTCGAATTGATTAAAGGCTGAATCTGTCGATCTGTTGGCATTTATTTGGAAGTCTGGAATCTCAGGATTGCATGCTAGCCATACTTGAAGCTTCATGATATTTTGGTCTGTTAGTCATCCTCATTTTGGATCTAATCTTTTACTTTCTGCTCATTGATTCACTCTTAACTTGATGATGGTATTTATTGACAGCTTTAGTTCAACTGATAGATTTTTGCTTTTATAAAGACTGGTTCACTTGTTCTTGATGATTATTTTAATGATTTGTGATGGATTACATTATGTTAATTGTCTGCATATTAAGCACATTCATTATATTTCTAATAGTTATTAACAGAAGATTTATAATAATTATTTCCCTATTTACTTTGACTTGGATTTTTCTTCGTTTAGAAATTGTGAACAAATCAATTATTAATATAATATAATAATTAAATAAACATAAAATATAATAATAATAATAACAATAATAATAAAAATTTCTTAAGCAAATAGTTGTTAGTTCTTGATGTTTGGCCCTCTTCGAGGCTGACTTGCAAACTGTCGAATGTTGTTCAAGTTTGAGCAAAAAAATAAAAAAAATAAAAGCATCAATTTAAAAATACCCTTTCTTGGTTGTTATCTGAAAATCTTCTGAGATGAAGTTTTGGGCCATTTTGCTCTTGTTTAGACCATTAGCCATGTCTGGGTTTGTCCCATCATAAAGGTTCTTTATCAGCATCCTCTTGCTATCTTACGATGATTTGTTTGTTCAATTCAGGTGATGAGATGTGATTCTTAAGCTGTCTGCATTACCTGGAGAAGCAATCTTTTATGCAATGTTACCTGTTTTTATTGCAATTCCATTTTAGGGCCAAATAAGTAGAAACTACTAATTATCATCTAATATAGCAACATTAAAGCTTTGATCAGATCTTCAAAAGAAGAGATGCTTCTAAGTTGTTGAAAATTCACATACATATTCCTGCAACAGGCTTGTTTGTTGCACTGTTATTGCATAGCAGGTTGTTAGCCTGGCTTTAGACTTCTTTTCTTCTTCCATCTTTCCTTCCATTCATTTTTGTATTTATTTTTTAAAAGGTTTTAAACCTTACAATTATTTAAAATTATTTGATTCAATAGTTAAGTTTAGGAGGATAAGGCCTGTAAGCTTTCTGCATTGCTTTAAAACATTCCAAATAAAACTAAGGTTGCTTACAACAGCAAAGTTTAAGTGATCATTGATAAATGTCATCATCAGTCATTTGCTATTTAGACCATCCACGTCAAAGTCCCTGTTAAGCATCTTTCACTATTCTCTTTCCTGTGCTTCAGAAGGAAAAAAGAACTTCAAAGTTCTCAAAGTCAGAACTGAAGAAACAGTCTGAGTTGAAGTGGAATCGATGTCAACCCGTGCTCGACAGGTTGGAGAATGTCGAGAGGTACCTCAAGTATTTGCTTTCCGTCGCCAAGAAGGAGGACCATCAGGAATTATGGAATTTAAGGGGAGATTATGAGGTTGTAAAGTTATTTCATCTCATTAGTTTATTCTGAATTTTGTCAATTCCAAGATTTTATTAATTGTAATTGCAGATGGACTTTTTGGAATTTTTGTAAAAATAATGTAGCAATATTATTATATCATTGTTATTTTAAGCAATGACTCATCACAGAAAATTTTGAATGCATTATTATTATTATTAATAAAATGATTAAATAAGACATTATTAAATACATTGTTAAACATTGTTATTATCGATTAAGAAATTCCAGTAATTAATTGCATCCCTTAAATTAACAGCTCCATGTCAGCGACTACAAAATGCTGGAGAAGGATACCGAAGATATAAAAAGGGAGTGGTCATCTTTGCCACCAGTGGAGGGTGAGGATCTCATGGAGTACATTGATGAACTTCATGTCTCCATTAAACCTCTCCTGGAAGAACTTAGGGCAGAGTTCGAGAGGAAGGTGGGTGGCTTGGAGATTGGGTATTTGACACTCTAAGTGATTATGAGGATAATGGTACCTAATGACATCTGACTGTAGTTACATGTTACAGTTGTAAATTTAATTTACATGTTTTTTTTTTATTTAAATGACAGTTTTTTAAGGAATTATTATTCTATTAAATTCTAGCAGCCTTCCAAGAAGTCCAGCAGAGAGAAGACAATTCAGGAGATAAGAGGCGAATGCCGAGATTTGTACAAGCAGTTGGTTCAGCTGAGGTCAGCCTGGAGTGGTTACTGCCTCTTGCAGCCAAAAGATCTCAATAGCTGGAGCACGAAAAGGAGAAATGTTGATGTAAGTTGGCTTGGTTGCTTGGTGATTTTGTTTTATGTTTTTGAGGGTAGGATTACATTAACTTTAACATTAACATTAACAATCATGAAGTTGTTGACTTCCTGGTTGCCAGTGCTGGTAAAATGTTTTCTGGGTGACAAATATTGTTGGAACTTCTCAGCTTTCTGGCTTGTTGAGTTCGAATGTTGGGAGATTGCCTTCTTATAATAAGTTGTTTGTGTTCAAGTATTCTTCAAATGTCTGTGTATTAATATCTCTTAGCATCATTTTTACAATTAATTAATTGGCTTGATCGGCTATCAATCATTTTTACAATTAATTAATTAATTGGCTTGATCGACTATCAATCATTACCACTACAGCAAGTGCAGCAGGACTTGGAAATGTTGAGGGAGAAGTTTGACCATCTGAAGTTGAAAGCAGAAAAGGAAAAGATGCACTGGCAAACTGATGATAGTTTTGCAGAATTCACGAAATTCTACAGAACCTTCTACAATGATTACATTATTTACCAAATCATATTTGTAAAAGAAGTACGTCCTTTTAATATTTAAATTTATTCATCTTTATTATAATTGTTTCATTTGCATCCCTGCATTTTCACCTCTCCGTTCACTCTGCATGCAACTGTTTTGGAAAGACTTTAGTTTAGATATCTTTTTTTAGGAATTCACAAAGTTCCCTCAAGCCAGGCCTAATCAGGAGAAAGCCAGAGAGGCAAAGTCTACCATTTGCCATGTGTACATTGTGAGAATTAGAGAGCTGCAGATCACCCTGGAAGAACTGATGAGTGGAAAAAGAGGTGACTCGCCTGAAACAAGTCAAAGCATAGAGGAGCTGAGAAAAGAATTGGATTCGATTAAAAAAGGAGTAGATGCTCTGGAGACAGAATGGATCATTATTGATGTCGGGCGAGCGGATCCAGTCGAGGATCTCTCCAGTCTCTTTAATCAAGTCTCTCACAAACTGGAGGAAAGCAGAATCAAAATCTATAGACCCGTTGGTTGACGTTTAGGCTTCATGTTTCGACATAATTGCTTTATAAAAGCTGTTTTTAATTTGTTTAATTGATAGATAATTCTATGTTAAAGAATATTGATTAAATTTATTAGCTTTCACATATTACAAATGTCGGCGAATGGCAAAAGTATGTGCAATGTGTTATTTTTACTGATCACATCACCAGATGACATTGTCTATTTTTAGCCTCAGAGAACAAAGAACCTTACAAAGACTGAACAGTCACAAGTCTTGGAAACAAAGAAGTCATTATTCCTGCCTTATCTAGATAGATTCAAACTGCTGAGGCAGCAACTCTCTGAGATTTTAAACAACGCAGGTGATGAGACACCAGAGGATGTTTTGATCAGGCAGAGCAAGATTCAGAAACTTTTGAAGGAGGTCGAAGATTCAAAACGTCAAATGGATCATTTAATTCTTGAGTGGAAAGAAGTTCCTGTTCAGGGATTCAACATTGAAAATGATATTAAAATCGTTTTGGAAGAAATCGACATGAAGATGAAGCAAATCCCGAGGAACCCAGATGGAAGCTTCATATTGCGAATACCCAAAAAGGATATTCCTTCCGACAAAGTAAAGGCAAAGGAGGATTTGAAGGTCAAATATGAAGAACTGAACAGAAAACTTGAAGATCTGAGGAAGCTCTGGATGAATTATGCTTCTGAGCAGCCAACTGATGAAAGGACTTGGAAACTAAAAAAGAAAAATATTGATAAAATCCAATCGGACCTGGATGATTTAAGAAAGGAGTTTGTTAAATTGAGAACTGGAATTGTTGTGGAATGGGAGGTTCTAGAAGGGGATCCAGCTGTTCGCTTTGAGGAGCTTTACAGGGGCCTCCATGATGATTACACTGCCTACTTCATCTCATTTGCCAAAGAGGAATTCACAAGGTTCCCTCAAGCCATGCCTAACCAAGAGAAAGCCAGAGAAGCAAAATTTGCTCTGTGTCAGCCATTTTTTGTGAGGATAAGGGAGCTGCAAGTGGCTCAGGATGAACTGATGAAAGGGGGTAAGGGTGATTCACCTGACATAAGGAAGCACATTGAAGAACTCAGAAAGGAGATGATTTTGGTGCAAAAAGGAGTCGATGCCCTGGAGATGGAGTGGGCGGGGGTTGATGTTGGACGATCAGATCCAGTCGAAGATCTTTCCAGACTGTTTAGTCAGGTGTCACACAAGATGGAAGAGAATAGGGTTAAAATCTATAGACCTCCTCAGAAAACAAAAAAACTCACAAAAGAGGAGCAGATTACTGCAGCTGAAACAAAGAATTCTTTGTTCCAGCCCTACCTAGATAAAATGCGCCTTCTGAAGCAGCAGCTCTTGGAGGCAATCAATTCTGTCTCTGAACAAGAGGCTCCAGAGGAAAGTCTTCTAAGAGAGAAAAAAGTTCAGAAAATTTCCAATGAATTAAGCAACACAAAGAATCATGTTGATCAATTGAATCTTGAGTGGAAAGGAATTCCAGTAGAAGGTCTCAGTGTTGAAGAAGATATTACAACCCTTTATAATGATGCTACCTTGGTGCTTAAGAAAATTCCGAGAGGAGTGGATGGCAAGTTTATCATTAAAAAGACCATCAAACCTACTCAAGAAAGACCAGCCTACCAACATCTTTTGGACAAATTATCTGAACTCTGCAAGCAATTGAATGCTGCCCAGCAAGACAAGGGTGATGGCTCAAGGAAAGGACAGGACAGAAAAAAGAAAAAGATAAAAGAGTTGGAGAAAGAAATTGAGGCAACAAAAAAAAAGACTGGATGAGGTGGATGCAAATTGGAGGATATATAAAGTGGAAGGATTTGATCCTTTCTCAAATATTGGTAACATCTTCTTTGATTTTGGACAAGAGAACAAGCCCGATGAATCAATGGAGGTGCCTACTGAGACAAAATTTTTAGAGGATCAAGCATCAAAAGAAACAGTAAAAAAACCTCCTTATCAACATCTACTTGATAAATTATCTGAACTCAGCCTTTATAGAGAGGTCCTGTCAAAAGAGAATGTTAAAGACTCCAAGCAGGGTAAGCAAAGGGACAAAAAACTTAAGGAAATGGATAATGAGATTGAAGTATTGGTAAAGGAATTAAACACTTTAGATGGAAACTGGAGGATGCATCCAGTGAAGGGATTTGATGCATACTCAAATGTTTTCAATGTACTCGGTGATTTGATCCCATCTGAAATTGATGAAGGAAAGCAAGGTTCACAAACCAGCGATGAGCAGAAAAAGGATCTTCTGAGAACAAAGAATAGAGAATATGAGCCTCTGCTAGAAAAACTCTCAGCTCTACAGAGGAAATGGAATGAACTTGGCCTACAAATTTTTCCAAAACATTCCAAACTTAAAAAGCAAAGGGATGTTCACATAAAGGAAGTTGAAGATGAAATGGATAAGATCAAAGAGAAGTTGACTGAGTTGGATGAGAAATGGAAAGATTTCGAGGGCGATTCGGAATCTATGGATCCTGTGAAAGCTGTGTCAGATTTATTCCTTTCTCTCAAGAGCCAACTTGCATCTGATAAGGAACCTGATGTAAGTAATAGAAAATCACTAGAACAGAAGGAAGAAGTCTATAAACCACTTTTAGAAAGAATGAATGAAATTACTATTGAATTGGAAGACACTCTGAAGCAAATATCCCTGCCTCATCAGGATGAAAATGTAATGATGGTCAAGAAAGATCGAATCAAACAACTAAAGGATGAGTCAAACAAATTATCACAAGAACTTGAAGCTCTAGAATCTGAGTGGGAGGAAGTTCAACATGAAGGAATACAATTGCCAGCAACTGGAACTTCAATAATAGTGCAGGATCCAAGTGAGGTATTCAAAAGGCTGAAAGAAAAACTGAGGAGTGACTTTGATCATCTGGATGAAATACAGAAAAAAGATAAAGTTATAAAAAAAGAATCTGAAGCAAGGGAATTTAAAAAGCAAGCTTATGATCCTCTTCTGAAAAGATACAATGAACTTGAAATCAGACTGTCAGATCTTCTCAAACCAGGTGCTGTGAACAGTGAAGAAGAACTCCAGGCAAGAGTAGAAACTATTCAGAAACTGGAAAAGGAAA
>MPNW01000361.1:45810-58310 GCA_011800805.1 Hirudo medicinalis
CTCTATCTGAATGCGTCGATCACCTCAGAATGGACTTTGAAATCGGGTCAGATGTTGATCCAAAAGAGGCTTTGAAGGCTCTGACGGATGTGAAAAAATTCCATGCTTCATTAGATGCGATCAACTGTGATCTTGACAATTGCTTGAAGGCTTGTAAACCACCAATCCCAGAAATTGATTCTAGCCTGTACTCTGATGCTTCTAAGGACCTTGAGGCAAACATTGGGAAATTGGAAAATGAGCTTCTCTCCAAGCCTGATGGCAAGGATGAAGCTGACAAACGGTTTACTGCCACATTAAAGGCCAAACTTGATGAGATAGATGACAAACTGAAGTCCCTGGAAAATGGCTATGAGCAACACCTTTCCATGCCAGCAAATAAAAGGTTGCCTAACAAATTGAAGGAGTTGACAAGTGTTTGTGGTGATGTCGAGTCGAGCTTGGATGGATTGAAGAAGATGTTTGGATGGAAACTCTCTAACAGCCCCTCATTTTTTCAACATCTCACTCTTCCACATAGTCTGTCTCATATTGAGTTGAGGCTGAATAACTTGAAGAACGGGCTGAGCATGGAGACGACAAAAGCCCAAGAAAGTGATGACCAAACAGCTCTGAGTTCTTCCCACTTGCAAGAGTACAAGAAGTTCCTAGGAGTCGCTGAAGCGACACTGAATGAGGAAAACATCAAAACCATCTTAGACACTCCGCAACACCTCGAAAAGAAAATCAACTCGCTCGAGAACTTGTTAAATGTTATGGTCAATCAGAGGAGTCAGACCGAACTATCGATAAGTTGCGTCTCTCCACAATTGCAACAACAATTAAGGGAGGAAAAGAAACCTTTGGATGATAAGGCCAGAGTGTGTCTTGAAAAGGGGAACAAGCAGTTGGTTTTATGGTTGACTTTCCTTTCCTCATGGAAAAACTTGCTGCCACAAATGCAGCAGGTAGAACAGAAAATTCTGGAGAAAAAAAAGAGAGCTAAGTTGGATGATATGAAATTGAGCCCTAAAGAACTCCATGGAAAGTTGAAGCAGCTGAATGAAATAAAGAGAGAGCTGGATGACGACAGGCCAAAAATGTTGCAGACATTCTCCGAGGCTCAGAGGTTCCTGGAAGAATTCTATGTGCCTTCCATTGAGTCTAGCCTCCAGGATTCTGAGAAGGAGTCTTCCAAACTGGATAGCCAAGTCAATGATGCAATTAACAGGATTGAAGAGGAGATTGTGGACAGAGACAGATTAGATAATCTGCTTCGTGATTATGACAAGGTGGCTGGCAAGTCATCTAAGCAGTTGATGACTGTCAAAAAGCTTCTTAACAAGAAGTCACCAACAGTTGGAGACATCAATAACATCCAGGAAGTCTTGCATGAGGCCATTAAGGACATCAACGAAGCAGATAAGCTGAAGTCAGGAGCAGATAAAGCTGCTCAGAATCTTCTTTCTTTGAGGCCTGATGACAATATTGAGTTGAAACTCACTAAATTGGATGAAGGATGGAAGAAACTTCTGGATGATAGAGAAGAAGTGAAGGAGAGCCTTGGAAATATTGCCCCCCTTGCTCTTTCGAAGAGTCAAGCACTAAAGAAGCTAGAGGAATGGTTGGAGAGTGCAGAAAAGACTCTCAAAGAGGATGATGAATCCAAGGATAAGCAACCCAAAAATTCTGATGATGTCAAAGTTCTCCTCAAAAAGTACGATCCTTTAAATTCAGACTTACCATTACAGAAGGCTTTGCTTTTGGTTCTTGGCTTTTCTTTGCCTGTAGATACTACCTCATGCTCTTCAGGATCTCATAAGACTTCCATTCCACAAATTGACTCCAGTGTAGATTCCTTTGACGAGGGATTGGGCGACAGCTTGGAGCCATCACCCAAAGAAAGCTTTGAATTCTTCCAGAAATTTTCTGCAGTCTCCCAAAAGGTTGGAGATCGATACCAGAGCTTGGATGATTTGGAAAATGATGTTGAATTGTTAGAAACAGAAGTGAAGAAGTTTGAAAAGTGGATCGAAGATGATGCTGTCAAAAAATTGGGAGAGCTGGAAAATGAACTGAATAAAATTCCTGTCACACACCTGCCTCATAAAGTTAAGGAATTTGAGGAATGTTTAAAGGCCAAAGAAATGCAACTGGCAGATCTAACCGCACTAAGCGAGAGGATCGGCAAAGTCACTTGGCCTGATGCTTCTACTGTCTCCAGGAAGATTCCAGTTGGAGAAATCAAGTCTCGATTCATTGATTTGAATGGCAAGCTGCTCGAACTCAGCAAGAATATTGCCAAGAAGTCAGAAATTGTCGCCAGATTCAATCGACACCTCGGTGATTGTAAGGTCCTGGGCAGAAATGCCAGGGTTCGACTACAGGGATTAGAAAAGCCTTTTGGCATTTATGATTTCCAATCATTTTCTTTGCATTTGAATGACTTAAAGAATCTGAAAAGTTCTTATTTGAAGGACTTTGATGAAAGATTTAAAAGCATTGGTGATGTCGTCGACCAACTCAAGAATGTCTGTGACAGTGCAACAAAGACCGACATTGACAAGAGCATATCTCACGTTCAGAGTGAAAAAGATACCTTGATGTCAGACATTGACAAATATATCAGTGTCAGGGAGTCATTGCAACCTGACTTGGTGAAGTTTGATGAATTGTGTTGCAGCATTGAAGAATTTATCGAAGAAAAAAGGAAACAAGACTTTTCCGTCCCTCCCGACGATGTTCGTTTAAAGTTAGTCAATGATGATGTCAAGATATTGCAGTCATTGTCGAAGCAGCTGGAAGATTTGAAAAACGATGTGTCAAAAAAAATAGACGGAGAGAGTGCTTCCAACTTTTTACAACGTAAATCTTCCATTGACCCAAAGGTCGACAAGCTCCTGAGAAGGTTGAAGAGCTATCTAGATGGTTTGACGGCGAACGTCCCTAAGATTTCTGATTCAGAAATCGATGACTTGGAAGTATTTCTGTCTGAAAAATTGGAACCCAGATTGATGTCGGTCGGGCGTGAGAAGTTCAAGGATGCTGCTGAACTCAAGAGGGCTGTTGACGGTCTTCAATTGTTATCACAGGAGATGCAGAGCCAATCACTGAAACTCCATGCAGCCAATGAGAGCAGTTTGGACTACCCACTTGAAGCTGCAGCAAAAGAGAAGCTGATCAAGTTGAATTCAAGATGGAGCGAAGGTGGAACTAAACTCGGCAACCTCGTCACCGTCCTCCTCGACAAGCTAGCCCTCCTTCAGAGCTTTCCAGAGAGATGCAAGGAGTGGGAGAACTATCTGAATGTTACTCAAAAGGAATTTTCTGAGAAGAAAGTTGGGAACTTGGAGTCTGCTCTGGAGCTGCAGAGCAAGATCAAGAGCTTCCTGGATCAAGTGCCATCCAGACATTGCACTCTGCAGACCTTGGTCTTCGATGCAGACCAGCTCAGCAATGACGTTCTTAACAAGAAATCGATCCAGACAAAACTCAGCCTTCTAGAGGATCAGTGGAGAACCCTGACAGACCAGTTGAAGAAGAAAGACTTGGCAACAGATGGCACTGTTCTTCTTTGGAGACAGTATCTTACCTCAAAGGATAATACTTCCAAGGCTATAAAGGACTTGGAAAAAGATGTGGAAGGAGCTGTCAGTCCCTCTGATCTGACCCTCTCTTCTCTGGGCTGGGTCAAAAACCAACTGGAGGTTGGTTATTTTGGCAGTAATTGTAAGGTGTTGAAATGATAAACATTTGGTGGAATTATGTTTGTTACTATTCATTATTTCATTAATGTAATAGTGTAATAGCACACATTAATGCCACTTAATGTTTTTATTATTTAATGCAATATTCAATCATCAAGGAGTCACAGAAGATTTTGAATTCTTTGGAGACAAAACACATCAACGAGCTGAGGGCACTCACGGACCAATTGGTTCCGATCGTTGATTCAAAAGTGGCAAAACAAGTTCAAGCTGATACCAAGGATTTGACATCACGAAAGGAGAAGTTGAGAAAATCAACAGAGTCCACTCTCAGTCTACTTTCCAGCATTTCCTCTGATCTTGGGGATCTGGACAGGAAGATCAAGGAATATCGGCAGATGTTGGACGGAGCCGACGAGGAAGTCGGACGTACCACTCCTGAGACGCACGACGGAGTATTACAGGAAAAGAGCAAGGTGGAGGTTGGTATTTTTTATGAGGTTTTGCAAGCATTTCTTCCAGGTATTTTGTCATTGGTGATGTGTCAAGCTATGATGTGATGTGTCATAATGTTAAGCCTAAGTAGTTCAACATGAAACCTTAGCTTAAGGAGCTGATATTAAAACCAATTTAACTTGCATGCGGTTGTAAATTAGAGACTCATTACTTAGATTCATTACATTCCTTAGAAACTCCTATCTTACCTGGAACCAGAGAAATCTCTACAGGAGATGGAAAAGAAGAAGAATGCATTGAAAAGCAGAGGTGTGTTTGATCCCATCTCTACCTCCTTGTTGGATTCAAAGGTAAAGACTCTCAGAACAGGACGGGACTCTGCTGTCAATCTCTTGCTAGACAGACTTTCAAAACTTCAGAAATTCTTGGACGAGTGGTCGGAATTTGACAGACTTCACGAAAAAACAGAGCATGAAATCGATGCAATGAATGGCACGGTTGGTGGAGGAGAGCAGAAGACAGATCTTAAGAATCTTCTTGATTTCTACGCAAATGACGTTGTAGCTAGACTTGGAACTCTCCAATCATCTATAGATGAACTGGGTCAATTTGGCAACAAGCTGAAAGCTGCCTGCAATGACCCATTGAGGTCAAAAGTTGAGGACAAATTGAAGAACCTTCAAGACAAGCATAAATCTCTTCAGAGTAAAACATCTCAAAGGATGAAACATTTGGAAGATGCCTATAGAAAGCTGAGAAAGTTCGACGATGAAGTTCCAAAGTACGAGGACTGGTTACATTCGAAAGAGCAATTCCTCAGTTCGCCCGTGAATTTTGCAACGTCGCAACAGGCAGAGTTGGATAAGCAAAAGACCTCTCTTCAGGATACTGAAAGTGACATCAATTCCAGAGCTCCAACTTTTGAAGAGCTGTCCAAGTTGGCAGATGACTTATTGTCCAACAGAGACGTGTGTCCGACAAAAATTAAGTCAAGGTCAATTTCTAAGGTCAAGGAACGCCTGTCAAAGAGATGGAATGTGCTGCAGGATATGCTGCCTCGTCGTAAACATTTCCTCACTGATACTGAATCAAACTGGGATGCCTACAAGGTGAAACATGCAGAGTTCAATTCCTGGCTCGACAAGGCTGATAACCAGCTGCTGGCGATCATTCCAAAGTCGAACAAATATGACGAGGCTAAATCTGCAAGGACCGTGCTCAAGAAATTCCTCGAAGAAGTTCAAAGCAAGTCAGCCAACTTGAAAAAACTCAACGGACTTTTTGGCATGCTGGTGTCCAAATTGCAGATCGATCAAAAAGGAGAACTCAAAGCACTCAACGACTCAGACAACAGCAGATGGAGCAAGCTAAACAGCCAGGCAGCTGGTGAGCTGCGTCGCCTGGACAACCTGATAAACATGCGCGATGACTTTGACTCGAAGGCAAGAGCCCTAGAGAACTTCATGCAGGGGCTTATCCGGAACCTCGAACAAGCTGTCAAGAGCAAGCAGAAGAAAGTCAAGTCGAGGACCTCTGCCAATGCAAGAAGTGAGCTGAGGCGGAAGACCAAGCACCTGGAGAATTTCGACGACTCGGCCAAGTACCTTCTGGAGAAGGCAGATCCATCCGAGAAAGAGGAGGTCTCGCTCAAGGCGGACCATGTCGGGCAACTGCACACTAGAGTCAAGGAACTGCTCGAGCAGCTGAATGAGGACATTGGGGCGGATGGAACTCCGGTCGAGGATCTCATGGAGAAAGACGATAAGGCAGGTAGGAGATGGTTCTTTGGAAGACCGACACCGGGGGATGCTGAGGAGGTGGAAGAGGACAATGACTTCAAGAAACTCAGGCAACTGGAAAAGTGGTTGGATCATGCAGAGGATGTCCTCCTCAAGGAAAAGTTCCGACCATTCACTCTCCAGGACTTCAAGGAAGCACTCAAAACTTTCAAAGATCTCGACGGAGAGATTGAGTCCTGGAAGCCAGATGTGGTAGAGATCAGGCATTCTGTTCCTAAGGTCGCCCAGTTGACGGCAAAGTCCGAGAAGCTCTGCAAACGCATTTCTGATGCCGGCCACAGGTGACGACGGTCGACATAAATTGATGATGGAATGGCGAACAATATTTCTTGAATGTTAAACTGCATATTGCACTTTCACTTCAAATATTGCTAACAATTTGAATTATCATAGCTATTGAAATTAATAATTGCAATTGATAAATGATAATTGATAATATCAATAATAATTTTCATTTCATTGGACTTTCCAGGTGGGATGAGGTGTGTCTCAGAAACAAAGAATGGGGCGAGACATTGGACTCGACAATCCTCAATTCAGACTTGCTCAAATCTGACATGAGCGACCTCGACGACCTCCTCAATCGCCTCGCCTCTGAACTCAAGAGGATCTCCGACACCCCGGTTGACGATTCGACCTCCGACCTCAGGATCAGGCAGCTCTGCCGTGACCTTGGCGTGAGTGGTCGGACGGATGGATGGTCAATGAATGAAACATTTGCAAAGATTAATTATCTTCACTTAATTTTTAATCGACTGGTTAATTAAATCCTCGGCAAGACACCGAGCTAGCAGCCATTTCAAAAGTTTTTGCTAGCAGAGAAATGTGTTTTAATGAATGAAGGAGCCACAAAGTCATCTTTGGTTTACCTTTATTACAAACTATGCGTTGATGTTCAGCTAATTATTAATTATTATTATTATTATTATTATTATTATTAATACCGATATTATTAAATTCATCCTGTATCCTGTAATGATTCATTACGGTAAATTATGGTCAGAAATATCTTGTAATCTTCGCAGGAGAAATGAATCTCAAATCCCTCCATCCTCCTCGCTCGAGTTAGAACCAAAATCCTCGAAGACCAAGTTCCTGATAAAATACAAAAAGACCCAAACAAGACGTTCAAGAGGTCTCTAGTCTGGCAGCAGGTGCTAATCAAAATGTCTAAAAAACAATCCCTCGTCATCTGCGTTAATTCCCGAATGAAGCTGCTTTTATCCCGGACGTCATAGCGCTGCCGGAGAGGGTCGACGTCTTGACATGATTAAACAAGAGTAAGCTGACCAACGTCGGCATCGCGGTGCTGATGCTGATCCGATGACCTTTCACCGTCGCAACCTGGGATAGCGACCGAATATTTTGCAGCAGCCTCGAGACAAAGGTAATTTATCGTCTGCTTTTTTTTTGAGCGCAAGGAACGCACACCTAATGGTAATTGTTTGACTACTTATAATTGATCGGACGATCTTGGTGATGATGATGGTGATGATGGTGATGATGATGAGGGAGGAGGAGGAGGAAGTGGAGGACGACGACGACGATGACAATGATGAAGATGATGATTGCAACGTCAGTGGTTTTCATGTCGGTCATGATGATGTCGATGTCTGTGGTCAGGAGGTGATGGTTAAGAAAGGTAGCGGTAATAATAATAATAATAATAATAATAATAATAATAATAATAATAATAATAATAATAATAACAATAATAACAATAATAATAACAATAACAATAATAATAATAATAATAACAATAATAATAATNTTTTTGCTAGCAGAGAAATGTGTTTTAATGAATGAAGGAGCCACAAAGTCATCTTTGGTTTACCTTTATTACAAACTATGCGTTGATGTTCAGCTAATTAAGCTTATTATTATTATTATTATTATTATTATTATTATTATTATTAATTGATCGGTCGATTGACTGATGCCCTCTGCTAATTCAAGATGGTGGAACTGGGTCTGGATAAAGTTAAGCCTCGCCTGACGACTCTGAGGCAGCTCCACAATCATGCTTGTTCATCTCCGTCCTTCTCCAGCCTGACACCTGAGCGAGCCTCTCACCTGGACGAGATAGGAAAACACCTGGACGAGCAGGACACGAGGCTCGGCTTCCTCTGCGACGGATGTCTGGAGGAGAGGGCGAGGTTGAACAGGGCCAAGAACGAGAGGCCGGTGAGTGTCCTCGGTTATCTCTACAGTTTACGATAGGAGATTTGGATGAGATAATGATTTTTGAAGTACAAACAGCTGTCCTTAAAGTATTGCCATGTCAAGGAACGAGATGAGAACTTGGCTGATGGATGTTGGAATATTGTCGCTGCATTTTTGAATATTTTTCGACTTTAATTAATTTATACATTTACCCGTTACGATGGTTATGGTTGTCGTGATGTCATCATTTTTTAAATCAACTTCCAGGATTTCAAGGAGGATGAAGATGCATGGTGAGTCACTTCTGACTTAATTATTAATTGATTGACTTAATTAAGTGACTCATTTAATCCAAAAAGTAAATATTTAAACATTTTGAGCCATCTTCCCAGAGTCGTGTGGTTTGAGTTTAGATCCAGACTTGAAAAAAAAAAAAAAAAAAAAATCAGATCTAAGTCAATTTCCAATCACTGGTAAATCCTTAATGTCGACTTAATTTTAAAAATTCTTTAATCCAATTCCAGGAATGAGTTGGATGACCTCGAGGGAGTGCTCGGTTCACCCACATCCCCTTCATACTGGAGGGATCTGCTCGCCAGGGGTGCCAGGACAGCCCTGCCCATCCAGGTCCTCATGCTGGTCCTGCTCGGCTTTGCTTCTCTCGTCCCCATTTGCGAAACCAACTGTTTCCAGGGAGCCATCTACTCATTTACCGGGGGACCTCCACCTACGTAAATAGGGTGGCCTGGACTCATCGGCCGCCTGACTCTCACTTTCGTCATTTGGTGCAACTCGGATGACTGGTGCTTGAACTAGTTGCAAAAGATGACTTTAACTCAGATTGAAGAGACTCTGTCACCATTGTTGTCATATAAATTCATCACAGTTGATATTATTATTATTATCATTGTTATTATTATTATGATTCATTAACTTCACTGTTAATGTTCTTATTGTTGCTGTTTTTATTATTATTATTATTATTATTATCATCGTCATCATTATTATTATTCAGAGGTTTGTTGACAAGACCCTTCTTGGCAAGTTTCTGCACAAAGGTTTTCCATTACTGTCTGCCATTTTCAGCTAGCTGTTTTGATAAGGAGATTGATTCTTGATGAGTCAGATATTTATGCATTACCCCCGAGGTACTGTTCTGATTGGCTGGTCTTCCCGCTCCTTTGACAGAAGTCCCGTCCTCCATCTTTCGAAACGAAGATTCAGGTCAGGTCCTTTTGGAAGGTTTTTTGGTCGCCCGAGAGATTTTCGATAGATTCTTAGAAGTCTCAAGAGCACGGTTCTTTTTGAGCTGTCTGACATTATTGTTGTTCGTTAGAAAATAACTTTATTCGATCCAATTCATCGCAATGTCAAACATCTGTTACCCGTTGGTTACATTGCCTTCATTTTATGTTTTTTTATTTTTGTGTTGTGATCGTCGCAATAGCCACCATGGTGAATTCTCTGGGGAGGTGTGGTCACCATTTTTATCTGAGTGTTCTGGTTGATTGGGTTTCGAGTGCGTTTCCTCGAGAGACGACTTTATCCTCTGAAGATATTTCAAGATGTACAGAATTCCTTAGGAACCTCCATGTTCTGTTCGACTGGTTCTCTGAAACTGACGACCTCAGCGTCAAATAATTTGGAACTCAATCGATAAGCACCCACCTCTTGATTGCCAATCAAGTTACTGGCCAAAAACCATGTGATTTTAAGTGTAGGTTTGTTTGACAATTTTCTTTTCACCCAATTTGCCCTTCAATCTGATTCGTTCGCTTCACTTGAACTGATTAGCATAAGAGCCAGTTTAACTGGCAATCAACCGCTTGTAGAAGTACTTCGCATCGACACCATTGGTCCCCACTCGAGGGCGACATGGCACATCCCTCACCTCGTTGGTCGACGTATATGCTTGGACTTAACACGTTTTAGTGTAGCGACACTTCAGCTTCGACGTATTTCATTTACTAATAAAAGTTTACACGGCAATAAATGATTACTATTTGTTACAGCTTAGTTACTAATTAGTGTTGCGATGGAGTGATTATGTTATAAGTAGGTTTAATTAAACCATTTAAGTCCTCATGATTACCGCCGCTTCGTGAGCCAACAAAGTATTTATCTGGAGATTTATTTAAAGGATGGACTCGCTGTCTAAAACATCAACGTCTTTATCAGCATCAACATCATCATCGTAGTTCTCCTAGCACAGTGTGATTAAGTCAGCTTACTTAAAATGCTATCGCGCGGCTGCTACTGTCATCGTCAAACAATGCGCGAGGCAGACGATATTCAAGTCGAGAACAAAAGGGCTCGTTCAGTTATGTACTTATGAATTTTAATTAAAACAATTAAACAGACAAACAAGAAAATATTTAATACTGGATTTTGGATCGAATTTGATTGGCTTCAGACATTGGACCGGCTTCTTACGAAACGCTGGGATGTCGGGAGTCTAATTTTTTCAGAGGTGGATCCAACATCTCGAGGTAAGTCCGAATGAGGTCCCCGATCGAGCTTGACTTGGTCTTGTTCCAAGTGAGTATTGATTGGGCGGGACTTGTGGAAAGGACCACTTGTGGAGGAATACACGCCCGAGTGAGATTGTAGCTTCGGCACGGTCTTGGCCACGATTGAGTGGACTAACTTCGGATCGATGTAGTCTTCCGCCTCGCCAGGATCTAACGTTTTATTCGAAAGGAACTCTTTGGTCATTTGGGAAAATGTCTTCTTATCTTTAGATGTCTCGATTGGGGGAGGGCCTATGGTAGGGACGTTTTTTCTTATACCCTGCTTTGAGTGGAGGGAGAGAGACATTTGGGGCACGGAAACTACCTTGTCGTCATAGGGGCCTTTCAGTAGCGAAACTGAGACATCACCATTTATGGAGGATCCCTCTACCTCCTTGCGAAAGCGAACCGTCTTGCGGGTAGTAAGTTGGTTGTCTATGTATGACTCCGGTCGGATGATTGGAGATCTGGAAAAGCTAGAGGAAGAAGTGCTTGAAGAGGAAGTGGTGGATGAGGACCTGTAGGAATTGTTGGCCGGATTGATGGAAGAAGACCTCTTAGAAATGTTGGGTGGACCGATGGATGAATTTTTGATTGAAAGATCAGACGTTTGGCTCGGCTGGAATCCATTCTGCTGGTTCTGATTGGAATTTGTGGCTGTTTGTTCGTTGGAATGATTTCGGAAAATGGCTTGCCTGTAACTGGGATGTCTTGTAAACGAGCCTGAAAGTTATAGTAAAGTAACTATTAACACTACTTTGGTATTGTTTCTATTACTATTGGTAATGGCAACATAATTGGTATGCATTACCATAGATAACTTTCCAAATAAGCTACCAAGTGAACAGATAAATATAGAATGAATATTCGTTTAAAGATAATATGTCCACTCTAAGCGACAACATCTCATCAAAACCTACCCCTACGGCGATATTCTGTACTGCCAGTCTGTCCGGAAGCCTTTTTGGAACGTATAAAAGTTGCCCTGACAGCTGAGTCTGTATTGAGCGGGGTTGAGGTCTGGCTGTTGGCATAGATGACCAGGAGAGGTTGCAGTCCCTCACAACAGCATCTGGCCTTGACCGTTTCGAAGTTGTTGTCGAGCTGTTGGAAGAAATGTTTGAAGAATTTAAATGAATCATTGTTTTGTTTTTTTAGCTCAATAATCGTCCTATAATAATAGTAATAATTAGAAAATAATAACTGTAATAATAATAATTATTATTATTATAATAAGGATAGAATAATACGAATAATTATTAAACATAATAAAACGATTAATCGAGATTAATCGACCGACTAAAAGGTGACTCAATCGATTAAAGATTGACGTCATGTGATTCTCAGAATCAGTCAATGTATGGATTATTAATAAATCAGCTAACTCAGAACAGCTTCGTGAATATTCAAATTAGCCTCCGACTAACTATACTTTCATCAACATTCGAATTGGCCAATAGTGAGTAACCTAATTGTTATTCAGATGAGCTTGTAATATTTAAATGAACTAACGTTAATAATAATAATAAAAAATATGATGATGATGATGACGACGACGATGTTGATGATAATAATAATAATAATAATAATAATAATAGTAATAATAATAATAATAATAGTAATAATAATAATAACAATAACAATAATAATAATATTAACGACAATATTTTATCATGCCACTAACAATAATAATAACAAGAATAACGTTTGTAAATGATAATAATAGCTATCAAAAATTGTTAATATTGCCTTCCTAAATGTGCTAATAATAATAATAATAATAATAATAATAACCCAAAATGGACTAATTACAGCTTAATTAATATTTACAACTTATTAATAATAACTACAACTCATTAATATTCAAGACCGCTGACCTTGGTGAC